>PVJN01012787.1:0-50367 GCA_004026805.1 Lasiurus borealis
AATTCCCATCTGGGACTAGCACCTGCCCCACAGGCAGCAGGGAGGGTCACGGGACAGGATCTCTGGGAAACCTCTGGCCCATTCTAAAATGCTAGGCTACTGTTTTGTTAGCACCCCTCCACTTCTTGCCCTGCAACATGGAGCCCTGGGGAAGGGGGCACCCACACAGTGAGTGAAAACGATGCACAGAGGAGCCGAGTTCAAATCCCAGCCCCACCACTTCCTACCGTGTGAACTTGTGCGAGCTACTTACTTAACGGCCAGAGCCTCCGTTGCCTCGTCTGTTAAATGGGGAGATGGTAGCACCTCCTGCACAGGGAGGCGATGATGATTGCATTTGAGTATAAAATAGCACCAAGCACCGGGTAAGCATTGGGTAAGCATAGGCTGTGGTGGGCACTGCTGTCGTTATCATTGTTCTCATCAGAAATCCGGGCTCCCTCGGATGGGGGTAGTTGGAGGGGTGTCGGGGGAGGAGTCAGGGCCACAGTCACAGAACCTCCTGTGGGAGATTCCACGGCCAGCTCCAGCGTGAGCGCAGGGGGCTGAGGACACGCGGGGTGGGGGTGGGGCCTGGCATTGGGTGAGACTGGAGTCTGGTGCCTCATTTGAAAGTAGGTGCATGTCTGGGAAGTGGAGTGTGTCTGGAGGTGGCACGGGTGAGGCTGGGGTGGGGGTGGGCAGAGGTGACTGGGAGGCAGAGGTTGGGGGATGGGGACAGTGGAGAGGAATGTCCTTAGAATGTCCTCATTGTCAGCTTCCCTCCTGGCAATGGAGTGGGATTTTACCAACATCCCCCAAAGCAGTCTGCAGTTCGGGGTGCGCTGAAGGAGGGTCCCAGGTGTGCCATTTGGCGGGAGCCTGTATCTCTGGCCACCTTACTGCCAGGAGGGCCTGCGGGCTACCCATTTCTGACCTCCTGCTTGTGCCAGGCCCGGTTCCGAATGGAGCCGATAAAATGGTGAACTCCTTAGGAAAGGAGGAAACTGAGGCCACAGCCCTTTGAAGGGGTGATGTACTCCCATTTTATAAACGGCAAAGCGGAGGTTCAGAGAGACTGAGTGACCCGCCTGACGTCACACAGTAGAGTCCTGTCCAGCTCCACAGGCCATTCCTTCCCTTAACGCAGCAGTTCTCAACCTGTGGGTCGAGACCCCTTTGGGGGTCGAACGACACTTTCACAGGGGTTGCCTAAGACCATCGGAAAACACAGGTATTTACATTATAATCATAACAATAGCAAAATTACAGTTATGAAGTATGGTTGGGGTCACCACAATATGAGGAATTGTATTAAAGGGTCTCAGCATTAGAAAGGTTGAGAACCACTGGCTTAACAGCTACCCGGCCCTGCCTCTCAGGCCCCCTGCCCCCGCTGAGTCCTGCCCCTCTCATCAAAAGTGGAGACAGGGCCCCGCTCAGCCATCGCAGGGCCCCGACATTTACTGAGTGCTTGCCGTGAGGTGCCTGTATCCCCGCTGCCACTCTCCCAGTAGCTCGCTGGGATCCGTCCCATTACGCTCTTAATATCAACTGGGCCAAAGAGGCTCAGGGAGGGAAGTCACCTGCCCAGGGTCACACAGCCTGAAACCTAGGTCTGTTGGGTCCTGAGTCCCCACTCCCAACCCTGGGACCTAAAAGGCTCACAAGTCATAGAGGATCCGTCACCAATGGGTTTGCACAGACACCCTCTCAGAGGAGGAAGTCAGAGGAGGAAGTGGCCCTGGGGGCAGACAAGCGTGGTCAGGGAGGGCTTCCTGGAAGAAGAAACTGGCACTGGATCCTCAGAGACGAGCACGGTTTGGACTAGGGGAGAAGAATCTCTCAGAGGCACGGATAACCGGGGTGGTGACAAGCAAGAATCAGACAGTATGACTGCAACTCAGCCAGACTTCACGTTGAGTCCAAACTCCGCCTCGACCAGCTACATGGCCTTGGCCCAGCCTCTGGCCTCCATGTCCTCGTCTTCAACACAAGGGAAGGTGAACCCGGGGCTGAAGAGGGCTGGGGGAGCTGGGGAGAGCAGCCCCCTTCAAGGGGCAGGTTCCCTTTGGCTCCACCCAGGGGTTCCCATGTCCCTAGCGGGCTTGAGGGACAGATACAGGTTTTGTAGGGCTCTGCAACTTAGAAAATGGCAAGGCCCTCTTTCAGAAAAATAACACAAAATTAGGGACACCTTTGATTGCAGGGAGAGGTGCTCCACAAATCTATACGTGCTGCAGAACTGTGTTAGAACTGCACACACACACATGCACACATACACACACGCGCACACACACATAGCGCATGGGAAAGTGGAGCAATGTGGATCGCACGGAGGTCGATTTCCCGGTTTGATGTTGTACTTTGGTTCTGCAGGATGTGCCACTGGGGAAAGCTAGGTGAAGGGCAGATGAGACCTTCCTGTCTTTTTTTTTTTTTTTTACAACTTCCTGTGAATCTATAATTATGTCAACATAAAAAGTTGGAAAAAATGATAAATATAAAACTAGGCAAAGGACCTTAAAGGGGCCAATGCCAGTTCACGGGCCCGAAACAAGTTTCCTGAGCTTTCCAGGAAATCTGCCCGTGACCGAGCTTCTTATTTTTGTCGAGAAAAACCAAGGGCCTAGACGCCTGGGTGAGGCCTGCATTTTGTTCACTTCGGGCTCTGAATAAAAGGTTTTAAAAACCCTCGTGAAGGTCTCTGAGGCCTCGTGCTGTCTGTGGGCTGACAGTCGTGGCCGCTGACACGCTGAGATCTTGTCCTGGGCACCTCCTGAGCCGGCGAGTCCTACCCTCTCCGGCACAAATGTGGAAACTGAGGCCAAGAGACAGGTGCCTTCACCGAGTTGATAGGGCAGGTCTGTGTGAGGAGGGCAGGGTTTGAAACAGGGTCTCCCTCCCCTCTGGCCATCCTCCTTCCTCCCTGCACACTGCTCCCAGGTGGACAGCACATCTGGGGGAAGGAGGTTTCAGAGACCCAGGGTCCCTTTGCCCTGTCCCCCGCCCCATCACTTCCCACCTGCTCTCTCCCCAGGAATCCCAGCTGTTCCCGGGACGCGAGGACCCAAGGGTCAGAAGGGAGACGCCGGCACACCTGGCTTTCCGGGGAAAAATGGCCCCATGGGCGCGCCGGGGCAGCCGGGGATTCCGGGCGTCACGGGACCCAGCGGGGAGCGGGGAGAGGAGGGCAGATACAAGCAGAAGCACCAGTCGGTGTTCACCGTCACCCGGCAGACGGCAGAGAACCCGGCCTCCAACAGCCTGGTCAAGTTCAACACGGTCATCACGAACCCGCAGGGGCACTATAACACGAGCACGGGCAAGTTCACGTGCAAAGTGCCCGGCCTGTACTACTTCGTGCACCACACGTCCCAGACGGCCAACCTGTGCGTGCAGCTGTACCTCGACAACGTCCAGATGACCTCCTTCTGCGACCACATGTCCAACAGCAAGCAGGTCAGCTCGGGCGGCGTGCTGCTGCGGCTGCAGGAGGGCGCGCAGGTGTGGCTGCGGGTCAACGACTACAACGGCATGGTGGGCACCGAGGGCTCCGACAGCGTCTTCTCCGGCTTCCTGCTCTTCCCGGACTAGGGGAGCGGGCCCCGCCCCAGCCCCAGGCTACCCCGCCTCGCTCCGCTGCCCAGACCATCCTCCTCACCGAATGGACTCCTCCTCCAGGAAGCCCACCCTGACTCCCACCCCAGGAGTGCTTTCCCTCCTCTGAGTTCCTGCTGGAGTCCCTCCTCTGGCACTTTGACCTTCAGTGCTATGGTTCTTTTCCCTCAGTCCTGGAAGCCTGAGAGATATACCAATAAATGATTGAATCAATAAATACGCCCCGCTCTGATTTCTCAGGGTCACCTTGAAGAAGCAGGTCTCCTCGTCTTCGGCATTGCACCTGCTACAGCCGTCTGCGGGCTCTAGACTCACCCAGGGCATCTAGCTGGGGCTCGGGAAGGGTGGGTGCCAGTGTGGAGTCACTCAGCACCAGCTGGCCATTTGGGAGAGAGATGCTCACCTATGTTTAAGGCTACAAGAGGTCACCAAGAGGCCACATGCTGTCACTTGTTTGGGGGAGCGGCACTGCTGTCCTTGAAGGCATCGGTGCACAGGAGTGTGGCTGAATTGCCAGACTTACGTTGCCCTACGTTGAATCACAGGTGGGGTTTGGGTGCGGTTAAGCCCAGGACAGACAAAGAGCAGGTGTGTAATGAATCGGTGCTGAATTAATGAGTGAATTGGGGTGGATGAATGAATGAATAAGTGGGTAAATGAAAGAGAGAGTAAATAAATGAGTGAATGAAAACATCGTAATAGCTAACATTGTTTTTTAAAATATGTTTTTATTGATTTTTAAAGAGAGAGGAAGGGTGAAGGATAGAGAGAAACATCGATGGGAGAGAAACATCATGATTGGCTGCCTCCTGCTCAAGCCCGAAACCTGGGCATATGTCCTGACAGGAATCCAACCACTGACCTCTTGGTTCATGGGTCCACACTCAACCGCTGAACCACACCAGCCGGGCAACAGCTAACATTATTGAGCACTTACTATGCACCGGGCATTATGCTAACCGATCTACTAAATTAGTTAGTCGTCATAACCAAGTTCTAGGTCAGCATGGATGCGTCAGAGAAAGAGCATCTGTCTTCCGATGTCTGACTGACTCTGGGAGCCCTGACCGCTGCCTGCGAGCTGCCAGGACCTCACAGGGAGGTTCCCGGCGGCCGGGCTCAGCCACCCTGATCCTTGCTGGAGAACCCAGCAGCCCTCAGCGGCATTGCTTTCTCTGACCACGAGAAGGGGTTGACCAGGAGACCCCTCAATCTTCGACAACCGTTGTGCTCGGTTCCACAAAGCCCCACGGACCTCAGGGAGGTACTGCCCCGCTGGGTGGGCTGTACGGGAGAGGCTGGAGTCCAGCTCCACCACCATCTCCATCCACTTCCCACTTTGTTCCTGAAAGGGGCTGTTTCCTACCTCCATCCTTTCCCCACCGTGTTCCCTCACCCTGTGGAGCCCTCACACACCCACTCATACAATCCTCCATCACCTCAGTGCTACACACTTACCTGTCAAGAGTCAACAATGATCACCTCCTCCATGAAGCCTTCCTTGATGGTCCCCTTTGTGTCCCCAGAGGGCCCTCCACACACTTGGACCACAAACTCCTGACCCTTTAAAATCCAAGTTCCCAAACCTGGACATGCAATAAAATTACCTGCAGACTTATTTATAGAACAAAAGAAAAAAAAACACACACAAAGATTTCAAGACACAAGGCTTTTTTGATAAAGGTTCATAACTGTGGGTGAGTGGGTGTTTGCCAGGTGAAGCTAAATACACGCAGTCCACCAACATGCTTTTGTGCGTTTATTCACTTAAAATTCTGCCTCCCCGAATGAACGGGAAGCATCCTTGAGGCAGGGCCGCTTTGTCACATGCCTGCACATAGTAGGGGCAGGAAAACTGTGTGAGACAGGAAGGAGGGACAGAAAAGACACACACACAGAGCGAGAACAGAGGCTACGGCCCAGAGCCCAGCCTGGTTCACTGAGTCAGCGTGCCTCTGGCAGGGACCCCGCCAGGTCCCAGGGTCCCAGGGCCGCTCCGTCCACAGCTCCCCCCATCAGCACGTAGCAGAACGCTCGCGATGCCCCCAGTGATACATCTTTCCTCTCCTTTCTCTTTTCGTTTAAAAAAATCATTGTGCCATTTATGCAGGCCGCGGTGTCAGACCAGAATCCTGCACTTTGGAAATGACCATTTCGTGCCATTTTAATTTCCATAATTGTCTCCCTGCTGCTCTTTCTGTCACAAGTAACGGGCCTTTGAAAGTGCCAGCTTGTCTGCTGGGCTGAGAGGGACCAAGGGAGGGTCTTCACGGGACGCAGGAAAGGAGGGAATGGGGGTGGGAAAGGAGCCAGAAGGAGACACCCCAAACGGTAAGGAGTGTCTCACACCAAGCCAGCAATGCCAGCAGCACAGAGACCAGCTGGTTCCCGCTCAGGGGCCAAGGCCCAGAGACCCCCCTGTTCCTGATCCCTAGTCTAGGCCTCCCCCCAATCCGGGCATGGCTCCTCCACCCCCAGGCTCTGAGAATTCTGTCTTCTCATACAAATCAGACTGTCCCCAGCTTTGCAAGGTGCCCACCAAGGGCTGGCCACTCGGCTGGGCCCCAGATATGCAGGGTTACCTCACTGCCCCCTGAGGTAGGTGCCCTAACCCCAGCAAATAGGTGGGAAAACAGAGATCAGTGAATGTGCCGGAGGCCACATGACCAGAGAAAGGCAAAGCTGGGATTCAGACGGGAGAGGCTGACTCCAGAGCCCTGTCTTTACCTCCTCTCTGCTGCTGCTGCTGCTGCTTTTTTAAAATAATCCTCACCCAAGGATTTTTTTTCATTGCCTCCCGCACCAGCCCAGGCCAGGGCCAGGGATCGAACCTGCTATCGAGGTACATGCCCTTGACTGGGAATCGAATCCACGACCCTTCGGTCTGCGGGCTGACGCCCTAACCACTGCACAACCAGCCAGGGTTCTTCTCTGCTGTTTCTACCCCGGGTTTAAGCTCATCTTCTCCCCTGGCCATCAGCCACCCAGTGGCCTCAGGAACCCAGGGCCTGCAACCTCCGAACCCCCTCTCCCTGCCCAGAAACCACCACAGCCTGGGTCTCCTCCACACCCAGGCCTGGTCCCTTTGGGTCTATAGTGGGCTGAGCCCAGAGACCCTTCGGTTTTAAGAAGCCGCCCTTTCCTTTCCCTGCCACCCACCGCCGTTCACCATCTCCCTCAAGCGGCGTCCACAAGCCCAACAGCTTTCTGTCTCCACGCACCGACGTCAGGGAGGGCCCCCTCACCTGCACCAGCTGCTGTGCCTGCCGGGCCACCTTTCCTGCGCGGGTGTCACCTGGCTGAGACGCAGCCTCAGGAAGGGCTGCACCCACCACGTGCACGAGGTCTGCGCTCCGGCCGTCACGCAGGAGCAAGAACCATGTGCCGTGTTCTTAGAGGTTCGCACCTGTCCCCCCAGAAGAAGAGGTGCTCCGCTGGGGCAGGGACCAGGGCTGGGCTGCTCTCCCAGTGCAGGGCACCTGCAGGCTCACGACCAGTGTCTCCCACCCAGGCCTCAAGGTCCCCATATTTAGAACGAGGGGATGGGCTGGGTGACCTCCAAGGCCCTCTCCAGCTCAAACTGGGTGTGCTTCCCAGATCAACAAGCAACAGGCCTGGCCTAGCGGGGTTGGCACAGTGGTTAGAAAATCAGCCTGCAGACTGAAGGGTGTCAGGTTCCGTTCCAGTCAAGGACACATGCCCGGGGTTGCAGGCTCAATCCCCAGTAGGGGGCGTGCAGGAGGCAGCCGATCCATGATTCTCTCTCATCATTGATGTTTCTATCTCTCTTCCTCTCCCTTCCTCTCTGAAGTCAATAAAAATATTAAAAAAAAAAAAAAAGCAACAGGCCCCTGCCTGTGCCTTTAATTGCCCTCAGCTTCACGCCCCACTGGAAGCACTAGGAGGGGCATCAATAAATAATGGCCACATTTAAAATTCATTTTTCATGATTAGGTTATTTTCTGAAAACAGGGAAAGAGCTGGGGTGCAGAATGGGAAAAAAAGCAGAAGGGAGGGTCCCAGAAAGGAGACGCCGGGGACATGGCATCCTATTAACAGTTCTCAGGTGGTCTGCACTTGACAGCTCTCCCTCCCTTTCTCCTCTGCTGTCCCCTCTGAGCCTCGCCCCCACCCTGTGCAGTCCCTGGAGCAGGTGCCATGTGGTCCCACGAGGTAACAGAGGACCTGGGACGCCGTTGAGCTCCCTGGCGGAGAGCGTTTAGCTGCTCAGTGGCAGAGCCAGGTGAGGAATCAAGGTTTCTGACTCCAAACCCAGCGCCCAGGCCCCAGGCCGGCCATGTTTCCACTTCATTGAGAAACATCCCTGTTCCGGCGAAGACCATGAGGTCAGAGGCCCCGGCCCCGGGCCACCAGCTGTGGACATTCCCCAGAACAGCCCGTTCTCCCCACAGCTGCTGAGCCGGCGAAACCGAACTGACCACTGTCCTCCCCGTTTACGGTAAGGCCCTGCCGCTGGCAGAAACAGGACCTGAAACTGCCTGAAGGCAGCAGGACCTGGTGAGAGTGGGGAGACAGGAGGCGGGAGAGGCCGGGCTGCTGGGCCCGGGGGGTGGGGAGGGGGCCGCCAGGGGAAGGCCCTTCCCTTCTCTGGGGAATGGAACTTCCGCTTTGGACGGAGAGAATCAGGCTCCCGGCTCCTGGTGCCACTGCTGCCCAGCCAAACGGCGTCGCCATCGGCCTCACAGGACGCCAGGTTCCCAGGTGAGGATGGGCGTGGTGCCTGGGGGACTGGCCTGCTGGACCAATAGGGTGGCGGGTGGTGATTCTCCAAGTGCAGACCTTGCATCCCTGCCTGGGAGCCCCCCACATGCTTTGCCCTGTGGACTCCTGCCTGAGCCCAGGCCTCGGGGATGAATCTCTCTGGAGGTGAACTTGGAGGACTGAGCTGCCTAGGGCCCAGGGGATGGGGAGGCGGCCTCAAATGGGAGCCACCAGCCGAAGGTGAGTCCTGCTTCTGCCTCTGAAGTGCTAGTGACCTGGGGCAAGCCAGGTACCCCTCAGCTGAGACCCTCTCTGGGCATAGCAGGACCTCTCAGGGGTCTGAGGCGCCCTAACGGAGGTCAAGGTCACCCAGTGTTAGCATACGACCTGGAGTCAAGATGTCAGAGGCAGACGGATGCCAGGACCCAGGTCCCCCTCCACCCAGCCCAGCACCCCCAGCGCCTGCCTCCTCTTATTCCCCTGCACTCGCTGAGAAAGCTCAGGATGATTCTTCTAAAGAAATCAGGGCACTCGAAGGGGCATGGTGGTTAGCTGTGAGTTGGCACTGAGTGAGCTCGGTGTTTGTAAAGGAGGGGGTGGGATCTGGGCCCACACTGGGGACCTTCTTATTTTGTGGGCTCCCTCTCATGTAAACCCTCCGGCAGCCCTGTTCAGGTAGAAATGAACTTTGGCAAAGAGGTTCGGGCTCTTGGGTGAGGTCGTGCAGAGAGGTAGCAGCAGAAGGGGGTTCAAGGTCAAGTTGGCCTGACCCCATGTCAGGGATAAAGGCGCTGTTGGGCTGGAAGGAGATGGAAGGGTCAGCGAGGCAGGGGAAAAACAAGAGTCAGGGGCAAGGCTGATGGTGGTGATGACCGGTGAAGGCGGGAGGTGGTCAGAGCAGATGAGTTTTGCGTCTCCATCCAGGTCTGAGGCTCCAATGAGCCAGAGCTCAGCTCTTCCCACTCCCCCAACCCACCTCCCACTTCCCCCAGAAACCTGAGTCTCAGCAAAGGTCAGGACCTGTTTCCCCACCCCCAACCCCTCCCTCTGAGCCCAACCTCTCAAAGGGACCGATCCTCTTCTACTTTTCCAACCATCTCCGCTCGTGTCCCCAAACTGGGCGATTCTTAGATGATGGTGACCGTTTTTAAAAATAGCTAATATTGCTGAGACTGGTTTGGCTCAGTGGATAGAGCGTCGGCCTGCGGACTGAGAGGTACCAGGTTCGATTCCGGTTGGGGGCATGTACTTTGCTTATGGGCACCGTCTCCACTGTGGGGCGTGCAGGAGGCGGCTGATCAATGTCTCTCTCTCATTGATGTTTCTGACTTTCTATCCCTCTCCCTTCCTCTCTGTGAAAAATCAATAAAAAATATTTTTAAAAAATAGCTAATATGCAGTAAGCATTTCCAACATGCCAGACTCTGCTATAAGCCCTCACTCACCTGTCCTCCCACCAACCCTATGGGCTAGAGATTAGCATTAGCTCCATTCGTAGGAGAAGCTGAGGCCAGAGGGAAGTGGCCTGCCTGCAGCCCTGAGCTAAGACATAGTGGAGGCCTGATGTGGGCCTGGCATTGCTTTCCTATGGCGCTCCAGGCCTCTTAGCAGGGGGACGTTTGCCGCCTCCCAGCAACAGTAACAGCGGTGATAAGAGCATCCTTCACCGGGCACTGGCCAGACCCAGCACGGCTCTCGGTGCAGCCCATACATTAGCTCCTCCTACTGGCGGTCAGGCTCCAAAGCCCAGGTTTTCACCACCAGGTACAGCAGCCTCTTGATGTAACACCTGTGAGTGTTAAGGTCCAGTGGGCACAGGTTTAAATCCCAACCACGGGGGACCGGGGGTGCTATAACCTTGATTGAGGTTCTCACTCTCTCCACGCTCAGTTTCCTCATCTGTAAAATGAGAAATCAGGGATGCTTTATCAAGAGGCCGTTGTAAGAACCAAATTCAATGCAATAACGGCACATAAAGGTTTGGCACGGAGCCTGGTGCCTGCTAAGAGCCTAACGCATGGATTGTTAACGTTGACAAACTACCATTTTGTAAAACCTCCAGCAGGAGAGGGAACGGATGCTCATTCAAAAATAAAAACAAGCAGATGCCCTGAATTGCCCTCTGTTCTGAGCAGGGCAGAGCCCCCGCTGGTCACTCAGCCTGGTCACAGCCCGCATGCAGCCTCCCAGCAGAGTCTGGCATAACGCAGGAGTTTGGGCCATAAAATGATTAGAACCATACTAAGGGGTTGAGGCTAATTTTCTGATCCCAGCAAAGCCTCCAGGTGCCCAGGCTACAAAGTTTCAATTATAGGAATAAATAAATCCCAACAAAAAATGGCTGCAGCCATGGAACTAGAGATAGCAGGAGGCTAGGGTTGCCCTGGTGATAGAGGAAGCCAAGTTTCTGCAGTCCTGGCCTGTCTTGGCCTCTATTTAAGGCTACAAAGTTTCAATTATAGAAGATAAATAAATCCCAACAGAAATGGCTGCCACCATGGAGTGAGCAGGAGGCTTGGCTCTGCTGCAGGCTACAAAGTTTCAATTGTAGAAGATAAATAAATCCCAGATACCAGGGCCTGCGCTTGGGTCACCCGGGGGCATGGCCAGCCTGTAACCACCACAGGCCCCTCGCCCAGGCTGCCCCATGCCCCAAGGGAACCACCCTGATCTGGGATACCTTTCAGGGCAAACCAGCTGGCCCCCACTCATGTACTAGGCCTCTATCCTATCTAATAAAAGAGTAATATGCAGATTGACCTTCACTCCAACACACAAGATGGCTGCTCCCATGTGGTCAAAGATCCTTCCCCCATGTGGACACAAGATGGCCACCACAAGATGGCCAGCAGGAAAGGCCAGTTGAGAGGGGCCAGGCCTACAAGGGAGGGCAGTTGGGGGCAATTAAGCCTGCAGGGGAGGGCAGTTAGGAGTGACCAGGCCAGCAAGGAGGGAAGTTGGGGGTGACTGGATCTGCAGGGAAGGGCAGTTATGGGAAACCCAGGCCTGCAGGGGAAGGCAGTTAGGGGCAAACAGGCTGGCAGGGGAGCAGTTAGGCATCAATCAGGCTGGCAGGGGAATGGTTAGGAGGTGTTCAGGCTGGCAGGTAGAAGCAGTTAGGGCCAATCAGGAAGGCAGGCAGGCGAGCAGTTGGGAGTCAGCAGTCCTGGATTGTGAGAGGGATGTCTGACTGCCTGTTTAGGCCGGATCCCCACCAGACATCCCTCGAGGAGTCCCAAATTGGAGAGGGTGCAGGCTGGGCTGAAGGACACCCCTGTGCACAAATTTTATACACCTGGCCTCTAGTTTAATAATAATAGCCTAACAGTTCCTCAAAATTCCTCAACACAGAATTACTGTAAGACCCCAGGCAGTAATTCCAGTAATTCCATTGCTAGGTAGAACTAAAAAAGAACTAAAAACAGGATAGTCAAACTAAATCTTGTATGTGAATGTTCGTTGCAACACTATTCACAACAGCCAAAAGGAGGAAACTTCCCATCTGCCCATCAGTAACCAATGGATGAATACATTGTAATATGTCCATACAGTGGAGTATTATTCAGCCATAAAGGGGACAGAGTACTGATAGGTACTACAGCATAGATGAACCTTAAAAACACGGTGCTGAGCGAAATGAGCCAGACACCGAAGGTGGAGCATTGTGTCATTCTGTTGACATGAACTATCCAGAGTGCTGAGTCCATAGTCAGAAAGCAGCAGTTCAGTGCCTGTTGGGGGCAGAGGTGGGAGTGGGACTGGGAGAAACTGCTTAGTGAGCACCGAGTGTTCAGGGGCTGATGCGGATGTTTTGGAATGAGAGAGAGGTGATAGTCGTACAACGCTGTGAATACGCTAAATGCCACCAAAATGTTCACTTTAAAAGGGATCCAATTTATGTCCGTGACTGTCAGCTTAATTACAAAAAGCTAAGGGCTGGGCTGGATGGAGCAGAAGGCGGCTTCCATGCTGAGGACTCGGCCATGAGGCACTGACTGCGCTGAGCAGCCTGAGACAGCCCCAGGCTGCTTCTGGTTCCTGGGGTGAAGAGGAGCCAGCACACCCCTGTCACCAGGGCCCGCAGCCTTTGGAGGGGCCCAGGAACAGCCACCGGAACAGAGGGGCTGGTACGCTGGCAGGGACACTGGTGTTCGTGCCGGGCAGGCCTGGGTTCGAGTCCTGGCTGCAGTTCTTCCTGTGTGACCCCAAACAAGTGACTTGGCTCCCCTGAGCTTCGGCCCGGCCCTGTCCTGCTCAGAGATAATAGCTGCTTCCTGGCGGGGCTGTGATGAAGATGGGACGTGGCTCGCCGGGCAGGCAGCACAGGCAGCCTGAGCGCGGAAGCTCCGATGAGCACTTAGACCAGTGGTTTTCAACCTTCCTAATGCCGTGACCCTTTCATACAGCTCCCCATGTTGTGATGACCCCCCCACCATACAATTATTTTCCTTGTTACTTCATAACTGTAATTTTTCTGCTGTTAATGATCTGTAACGTAAATATCTGATATGCAGGATGTCTTAGGCGACCCTTCTGAAAAGGTCGTTCGACCCCCAAAGGGGTCGAGACCCACAGGTTGAGAACCACGGGCTTAGACTAAACCCGGCCGACGGACTGGCTCAGTGGTTGAGCCTCCACCTGTGAACCGCGAGATCCCGGTTCCATTCCTGGTCAGGGCACACTCCTGGTTTGTGGTCTCAATCCCCAGTGTGTGTGTGTGTGGGGGGGGGTGGTGCAGGAAGCAGCGGATCAATGATTCTCTCTCATTGATGTTTCTCTCTTCCTCTCCCTTCCTTTCTATTATATATATATAATGTGTGTGAAATAAGCCAGTCAATGAAAGAAAAATACCACATGATCTCACTCATTCATGGATAATAAAGAACATTATAAGCTGATGAACAGAAAGATAGATACAGAGGCAGTAAAGTATCAAACAGACTGTCAAATTACAGCGGGAAGGTTAGGAAGAGGTGGGGTAGATAAGAGATCAACCAAAGGACTTGTATGCATGCAGATAAGCATAACCAATGGACACCAGACACATAGGAGTAGGGGGAGGGGGCAATGGGAAGATATGTATACATGTAATACATTAATAAAAAAATAAAAACAAACAAACAAAAAGAATAAAATCCAAAATCCACACACCACAGCCGCCAGGCCCTGGCCCCGGTCACTCTGACCGCTCCCTCTCTGCTGGCCACTCTCCCCCTCGCTGGTCCTCCACCTTCCAGGCTCTATTCTGCCTGTGGCCTCTGCCTCCAGGTCCTTTCCCGGGGAACATTCGGGCCTTTCTGAACCTTCAGGTCCCGGCTTAAACTTCACTTCTCAGAGACACTCCCTGCCACCCTCCATGCCCTGTCTACAACATCTTCCTGGTGGAAACCTCCCCTCCCCAAACCTGCCCTTTCCCACCCATCACAGTCTCTCTCCCTCTGGGTGCTGTCCCTGCTGTCAGAGCACCCATCACCCCTCCCTAACTGTTTCTGTTCACCTGCATGTTCAACTCCATGAAGGCGGGGCCACCTCTGTCCTGGGCACCAGGTTATCCCCACACCCAGAGCAGGACCCACTCAGAAAACACATATATGACTGAACGAAGCAATGAACCAGACAACGAATGAATTAATTAAAGGTGAGGCGTCACCACAGTAGTTAGTAACCTGCCCCATCTTCTCGTCCCCTCCCCCTTACAGGAAGCAGCGAAGACTGTGGTGATGAAGACGCCGAGGGGCAGCCTCCTGGCCCCGCCACCGCTGCTGCTGCTGCTGCTGCTGCTGGGTCCTCTTGACGTCTCCCGGGCCCAGAGGGACTGCACCGGCCCCGGGGCCATCCCCGGCATCCCGGGCATTCCTGGCACACCGGGCTCTGACGGGACTCCTGGGACCCCGGGGACAAAGGGAGAGAAAGGTGCTGTCTACTCTGGGGACACACTGGGGTCGCCGGCCCAGGCCCCACCTCCTGCCCCCCGCATCCCAGTGGCCCACCTTAGAGGTTGTAGAAGCAGTTGACCCCCATCCGCTGGCTGAGCCCTCGCCATCCCTTGCAAGGAGGGATTCTGACGCCCATTTTACAAAGGGGCCCGGCAAATGTTGAGGCTGCCACCAGACCGGGGATCTCTGCCCACGAAATCCAGGCAGAGAGAGGGCACCACCGCAGGCACACAGCCCTGCGTTACCTCAGGGTTCAAAGGAGACTTCCAGCCATAAAGAACTCCCCCGGGCCCCCTGAAATCCAGTTCATTCATTGACCCATAGCCAGCCCCTCTCCCCAAATACAGTGGTACCTCGAGATACGAGTTTAATTCGTTCCGTAACCTTGAGGTGTGGGAAACTATGAGTCTCGGTAAACTGGTGGGTCGTGTGCAGCCGGCCGATCCACGCGATGACTCCTATCTCAACTGTTGCTCGTATTTCAAAGCAAAAATTACTCGCTCGACGGCTCGTATCTCAAAAATCTCGTATGTCAGGGCACTCGTATCTCGAGGTACCACTGTAGTCTCATTTAACCCTCTCCAGGCCACCGAATCTCAGCACCCCCACTTTACAGATGAGGAAGCTGAGCCTAGAAGAATCTGACTTACTCGAGGCGACACAATTAATGTGGCAGATGTGACGGGAGCCGCACATCTGTCTGCCCCCAATCCACCCTCACAGCCACTCGGCGCGGCCCCTCTATAGGGAGAGGTTTTACCTTGGGTTGTGCCGAACCCAGGGCCGTGGCTGCTTGGCGTGGCGGAGTAGGGGGATTCTCAGGCCCACGCCCACGTTCCGCAAGAAAGACTGCGTGATTGCTTAGGGGTGTCAGCCACGAGGGAGGGAACTCAGTGGGCTGACTGTGTGCCGGTAATTCATTACCAGCCTTCAGGCTGACGCTGGAACCAGGGTGCTGGGTGACGAGTGAGGAGGCCGGCCCTGTGCCCTCCTTAGGGCGAGTGCTGCCTCAAATGTGCCAGTCCGAGCACATCACAGACTCAGGAAGCCCGTGGGGGGCGGGAAAGGCGCTCTGACCAGCCCCCTCCTGGTCACAGAGGGGAGGCGAAGGCCCGAGAGGAGCGGAGCCCTGCCCACGGTTACCCGGCCAGGCTCCCGGCCTCTCCGTCCAGGGCACCTGTCTCTGGTTCCCCGTGATCTCGGCCTCACTTCTCTTCTCTCCGCTTTCCCAGGGCTGCCGGGGCTCGCCGGAGACCACGGCGAGTTTGGAGAGAAGGGGGACCCCGGGACGCCCGGGAAGCCGGGGAAAGTCGGCCCCAAGGGCCCCGCGGGTCCCAAAGGCTCCCCGGGCCCCCCTGGCCCCCGTGGCCCCAAGGGTGAGTCGGGAGACTACAAGGCCACCCAGAAGGTGGCCTTCTCCGCCACCCGGAAGATCAACACCCCGCTGCGGAAGGACCAGATGATCCGCTTTGACCACGTGATCACCAACGTGAACGGCAACTTCGAGTCCCGCACCGGCCGGTTCTCCTGCCAGGTGCCCGGCCTCTACTACTTCACCTACCACGCCAGCTCGCGGGGCAACCTGTGCGTGAACCTCATGCGCGGCCGGGAGCGCATGGAGAAGGTGGTCACCTTCTGTGACTACGTCCAGAGCACCTTCCAGGTCACCACGGGGGGCATCGTCCTCAAGCTGGAGCGGGGCGAGAGCGTCTTCCTGCAGGCCACCGACCGGAACTCCCTGCTGGGCGTCGAAGGGGCCAACAGCATCTTCTCTGGGTTCCTGCTCTTCCCGAACCCGGAGGCGTGACCGCCTCCCCCCCCTCCCCACCAGCGATCCTCATGCCGTCCCCAGCGCTACCCTCACGCCGTCCGTCTCCACGGATGCTGCCGAGTGGATGAGTGAATAAACGCCTCGTGACCAAGGGCCTGTGGTCTGTTTCAATTCTGCATCCCGGCACCTGGCACATAGTAGGTGCTGAGAAATGCTGGTTGAATGAATGAATGAATGAATGAATGAGTGAATGAGTGAGTGACCTCTGACAACAGAAACGCTTTCTAGTTGGAGGCGTCTGGAGGGCCAGGCTCTGGGTCCAGCTCTGTGACAGCCACGCTGTGGGGGACGGGTTGGGAGCACCATCTGTTGAGCGCCTGCCGAGTCTCTCTCCACAGACTGGCCCTATCACTGTGAGGGCAAGTGGGGGAAATGGGCTGCTTCCGAACTCTCCAGAGACATCCTTGACCCCTGGGTGAGCCCCGACCCTCGTGGAAGTGGCATCCGTTTTCCAGATCTCAGAAGAGGGGATCTGATTGGTCCTCTTTGGAGCAAGGGTACTCCTGGCCCAGTCAACGGAGGCCAGGACGCAGAAGTAACAATCACAGCAGCTCAGGATTATTCAGCTAAATGTCTGGCAACTATTCTCCCCAGGAACAGTCACGGGGAGAAGGTACCCTAATCCAGGGGTTCTCAGACTTAGCGAGCACCACTCCACCTGAAGGGCAGTTGGAATTTGTGTTTCCAAAGAATTCCCAGCTGGTGCTGCTGCTCCTGGGAGGGGTGTGGGGTTGTGCATCTTTAAGAACCACTGTTGTCCTAGTTGGTTTGGCTCAGTGGAGAGAGCATCGGCCTGGGGACCAAATGATCCTGAGTTCAATTCTGGTCCAGGGCCCATACCTTGGATGCAGGCTCCTCCTCAGGCCGAAGTCTGGTCAGGGCTCGTGCAGGAGGCAACCAATCAATGTGTTTCTCTCTGTCTTTCCCTCTCTCTTCCACTCTCCCTAAAAACCAATGGAAAAATATCCTCGGTGAGGATTTTTTTAAAAAGGACAGTTCTAATCTTATTGTCCCCATTCTACAGATGAGAATAACGAGGCTCAGGGAGAGGGTGTTATTTTGCCTGTGTTACTAAGAAGATCGGGCTTCAGATCCAGGCCTATTTAACCCGGGGTTGAGCTCTGTGCCCTGTTCCCCAGACTGCAGGGGCCCAGCCCTCTGGGCGGGAGCAGTTCTCAGAGCAGCGTGGGTGAGCCCCACTGAATGTCTGCCACCTGCTGCCTGCAGTGCCCCATCCCCGCCTCTCCACCTCCGCTCCAGGTTCTGCTGTTGCATTCAATTCCCCGAAGTGGAGTCCCTAGGAGAAAGCATGTGCAAACGTTGAAGGCTTTGAAATGTGTTTCCAGGCCTGCCAAAACCGGTTTGGCTCAGTGGATAGAGCGTCAATCTGCAGACTGAAAGGTCCCAGGTTCGATTCCGGTCAAGGGCATGTACCTTGGTTTGGGGCACATCCCCAGTAGAGGGCGTGCAAGAGGCAGATGATCGATGTCTCTCTCTCATCATTGTTTCTAACTCTCTATCCCTCTCCCTTCCTCTCTGTAAAAAGAAAGAAAGAAAGAAAGAAAGAAAGAAAGAAAGAAAGAAAGAAAGAAAGAAAGAAAGAAAGAGAAATGTGTTTCCAAATGGAGGGCTAGGCCATCAAGGTTGAACGGCCAGGAGAAGTCCAGGCTTGCGGCCACCAGGGGGAGCCAACTCCAGGAAAAGGACAGCCTGGGAGAGGGATGAGTGTGTGGAGAGAGCTCCTCGGTCCTCCCTCTCTTCCCCCCAAGCCCATGCTGCTCCCTGGGTGGGCTGGGAGCTTCCAGGGTGCGGTTGTGTGTCAGCTCGGAAGACCCACGTCCCTCTAAACCAGGGTCCCCAAGGTGCGGCTCAGGGAGCAGCACCACCTGGGAGCTAGCCGGAAATGCAGGTTCTCGGGCCCCAGACAGACAGACAGACTGAATCGTAAAACCGGAAGACAGGGCCCCGCAGCCTGTGTTTTAAATAGCGCTCGCGCTGATGGCGAGGCAGCGACAGCTGGAGACTCACCGCTCTGGCCCAGGGGTGGCCAAACCTTTCCCGTCGTTAGCCAGATGGGAGCTATCTTCGGCTCTGTCTGTGGGCCAGCCCGTCCCTGCGGTGACTGCTCACCTCTGCTTCGGCAGCGAGAACACAGCCGCGGACCGTGCGTGAATAAATGAGCGTGGCCACGTTCCCATAAACTTTTACGGGGACTGGAACTTGGATTTTACAGAAGGTTCCTACGTCACGAGATATTTTTCTCCCGATTTTCCCCCAACCTTTTAAAAATGTAAGAACCATTCTTAGCTAGCAAGCTGCGCAGTGTCTGTGGGCTGCGTTTGCCAACCTGCTGTCACCGAGGTGCGGCTCTGGGCTCCGAAGGAGAAGGGCAGGAACCCGAACCCAGGACCGCCTGGCTCCCCGGCCAGCGTGCCAGCCAGCCAGCTTCCAGCCGCAGGACCCGAACACAAAAACTCACGGGGCCTCGTTGCCCGGGACCATAAAATGGGCCGTGCAGCCCCTGGCAGCTGGCTTCCAATTTTAGCGGGCAACGAAAATCCTGGAAATTACTGGTGTCCAGGCCCCATCCCAGCGGCTCTAATTTCCTAGGACCTTGAGGGGCCCAGGAACCTGCACTTTCCCCAAATATCCCAGGTGGTGTTAGCACAGGTGGTCCTCTGCGCCCCCCACCACCCCTGACCCCAAGGGAGAGGGGCTGTGCATTATAATGGACAGAAAAGCCGTGACTAGTGGTGGCCCAGTGTCTGCCCTCAGGAGTCGATTGGCTATATCGGGTCGAGGGGAAAGGGGAAAACAGACTTCCTATCTGTTGAGAGCTACGCAAGATGAACAACGCAGGGAGGAAGGAAAGGCTGGGAGCCCCGTGACAAGAAGGACGGTGGTCTCAGAGAAGCTGTATTCGAATCCCACCTCTGCCGCTTACCGGCTGTGTGTTATCAGGCCGGTTACTTAACCTCTCGGGGTCACGGTTTCCCCATCTGTAACATGGGGGTGATAGTCATACCCCTAGAGAGTTGATGAGGATTCAATGGGCTTTGATGTGCAAAGCCCCCAATACACAGACAGGTCACCCACAAAGTATTAGCTCTAGCCATCATGGTGGGCTGTTATTGGAATTGGAGTGCTATGACAGTCAGGGCTTCTCAGACGTAAACGTGTTCAAAACCACCTGGGCCTTTGTAAACGAATGTTGTAATTCGGGGGGCCGGAGGGGGGGGGAGGAGTGGGGCCGAGAAGTTGCTTTTCTAACACACTGGTGGGGGCTGTGAGGGGAGTTGGTGCCGCTGAGTCCAGACTGCTCTGTAAGTGGCTGGGGTCAGGAGCACGGGTTCAGCATGTTGATCGGTATGGATTTGAATTCTCGCATCTGTGAGCGGTGGTAACACCGGGCTGGTGAGGGCGTGCCCGCGGCCATTACCCTCTACTGTTACTGCAGCCATTGTGATTACGTGCTGATGGTGACGGTGAAGGCGTTCACAGCAGACAGAGGAAAGGGCGAAGGGGAGGGGACTATTTCCCTCCAACGCAGAGCACCCCTTGCTCTGAGCACTGCAGGTCCCACCCCCCCACCCCCACCCCCATTTCTCCTCCATGTCCCCACCTTTCTGGTCTCCTGCTGAAAATGGAACACCAGGTGCCCGGCCTTAAACCACCCCCTACCCAGCACACACACAAACACATGCCCTTTCACAGCAAGCTGCGAGCTGTGTTTATTTTTGCACATAGCCAGGAGGCACGCTCATAGACAACCCTGTGGCCCAGATGCAGGAGAAGAGGGGGTGTTTGTTCAAGAAATCCAGCGGGGCCCACCCAGGGAGGGACACCATCCCCAGCAGGGACGGGACCCGGCAGAGCAGGAAACGCCCTGGGTGGGATGCCAGGGGCTCCGGGTTCGAGGCTGGCCTTGGAACCTGGCTCGCTGTGTGACCTCAGAGAGGTGCTACCTACAGAAGGAGGGGCTTTAGCTAGCCAGCTACCTTAGACTCACTCGTGACAGAAACAGGCTTTCAGGCCTGCCTCACACCTACTGATTAGGAACCTAGGAGAACTCCTGACACCCATAGGCCAAGCGGGGAGAGTTATCACACGGTCACTGACCAGAGAAGAGGCCACGGCCAAGTCCCCTGCCACACACCTCACTTATCCAGCATCCCCACCTCCGCAGAATGCAGCGATGGCCCGGAGGGGAGCTGAGGAGGCCAAAAAATGAGCATTTTGAGGCCCAGGGAACCCAAAAGATTCGTGTTTATCAAGTCAATGAATGAAAACACCGATGTTAGTTAATTCATTGATGGATGAATGTCCCTTACTCCAGAGAGTGCGGGGTCCGGTGATGGATCTACATTATATAGGCTCCGTGAACAGTTGTTGAATGGAAGGAAGAAAGCCAGGAAGGAAGGAATGTCAAAATTATGTGCTGCCTGGAACGAGGGAATGCAATAACGTTCCACGGGCCCTGGGGACAATTTCCACGGGAAGCTTTGGCATTTCCAAGGGAAACAAAGGCAGGCAGGCAGGCGGGCAGAGAGAGACACAGCTGAGATCAAGAATGTGCCAGGCGTGCAGACATTCATGCATTTAATCCTCACGACACCCCTTTCCCTCCTCCCCCACCACACACACACACACACACACACACACACACACACACACACACACCGTGGCCCCAGTCAGAGGCAGGAGACTGAAGCTGCAACCCAGAACTGAGGGCCCCAGGCGTGCCAGTCTGCACGGCACCTATTTGCTTGGCAGCCTCCTTCCTCACTTCCTGCCTGCCCACCTCGTTTCCTGTTGCCTTTCACAGATTCGTCTCTGTACCATCTCGTCAGGTATTTGTCCCGAGGAGCTCTGACAGCCTCTGGGAAGCAGGGAGAACGGAAACAAGCCAACGGCAGAAAGAGGGCGAAGGAAGCGAAGTATGGTACACAGAACACCTACTATGTGTCGGGCCTGATGCTTGGTGCATGATCACTCTTTGGCTTCTCACAAGAGCCCTCACCAGGTTCTTACCAGGCTCAGAGCCAGCTTTGCCACATTCGAGCTGGGTGACATGGACAGCAGAGTCACCTCCACTCAGAGTTGCTGTTTCCTCGGCTGTGAAATGAAGCGAACTTGGCTAATATTGATATGAGCACTAAATAAGTGGTGTGTGTAAAGCGCCTGCCTAGGCCATAGTAGGACAACAAGCAAAAGTGGTTATTGAGCCGAAACCAGTTTGGCTCAGTGGATAGAGCGTCGGCCTGCAGACTGAAAGGTACCAGGTTCGATTCCAGTCAAGGGCATGTACCTTGGTTGCGGGCACATCTCCAGTGTGGGGCGTGCAGGAGGCGACTGATGGATGTCTCTCTCTCATTGATGTTTCTGACTCTCTATCCCTCTCCCTTCCTCTCTGTAAAAAATCAATAAGATATATTTTTTTAAAAAAAGAGTGGTTATTGAAAAGAACTACATGCCACACCTGATGCTAGGAAGTCCCCAGCAATGGTAGCATGCTCGCCTGTGAAATGAAGCTGTCGGTTGATGTGAGGGTATTTCCATGAGCTACAAGAGACAAAAAAAAAAAAGAAAAATAAAGAAAGCTGAAAAGCCCTGTGCCCATCTTGGGACAAATGTCCCCTTCTCCCTCCAGGGGTTCGAAGCGGCGCCTCGTGAGCCCATCTGTGGGCTCCGGTCTCAGGCAGCCCTCCCTGAGGGTGCGGGTATCACAGGCCAGGCGGCGGGGCCCTCGTTAAAACGCGTCTGCAGACCTTGTTTGCAGCACGTCAGCTATTGTGATTAAAGACAGGACGTAAATGTCAGCCTCGCCGGGACCCTCCCCAGCTGGTTCCCGGGAAGGAGACCTGAAAAATATGTCTTCACTCCTTCCGTGTTATGGCTCAGGACACGGACAGCTTGAAAGAGGGGGTTCACCGGCTGGGAGCCTGCACAGGCCTGCGAGCAGGGATGAGGGGGCAGTCTGTCCTGGACCTGGCAGACAACTGTGTGATCTGAGGCACCTATATCCTGGGAGCCTGTTTACGCGTCTAGAAAATAGAGACAATAACCTATCATATTTTCCAGCATATAAGATGACTGGGCGTATAAGACAACCCCCAACTTTTTCAGTTAAAATACAAAGTTTGGGATACCCTCGCCCTATAAGATGACACCCAGCATATGAGACGACCTCCTGACTTCTGAGAAGATTTTCCTGGGTTAAAAAGTCGTCTTATACTCTGGAAAATACGGTAGATGCCACGGCTGTTGGGAAGATAAAGGGAATGTCTGTAAGGTGCCCAGGGCAGGACCCTGCCCGGACCAGGCGCTCAGGGCAGCCGGGAAAATAACGCAGACACCGTGGGAACTGAGCCACATAGGTGCTCAGTGGGTGTCCCTTTAATGGGAGGCAAGCTCAGAGGGACTTTGAGATCCTCAGTGCAGGGACATTAAATACAGATAATAGGGCAGCACAGGGAGCGAGAACACTGGTCCCAGAGTCACTGACTCACTGTGTGGCCTCAGGTAAGTGACTCTACTCCCTGGGGCTTGGTCTCCTCATCTGTAAAATGGGGCCACTCATCCCTGGTCCATCCAGGCTCTTCCTTTTGGAGCTCTGTGATGAAGTCGAAGACATGGCATGGAGCTTGCTCAGATCCTGGTGCTTCCAGGCCTGGGTGTGAATCCTGACTGGCCCCGCCATTGGCTGTGGGACTGTGAACCAGTCCCCTCAGATCTCGGCCTCCAGATGTTCCTCGGTGGGACTGGGCATTCGTTATGGCCGCCCGAGGCAGCCCGGGGCAGAGAGAGACCACTGTACTAGGAGCCAGAAGACTTGGGTTCAGGTGGGAACCTGAGCATCCACTTGCTGGTGTGGCGTGTAGAGCCACCATTCCGCTCTTGAGCCTCCGTTTCCCTGTCTGTAACAGGAGGAGAGAACCAGGTGGTCTCTGGGTCACCTCTGCTCAGGCACATGGCATTTCTTTCAGGAAGTGAGAAGATGGCTGGGCTGTGGACAAAGTGGCGGTCTCGTGATTAACAAAGGGACAAAACCACATGGCGGGAGAAGCCCCGGGGTGCTGCCGGAGTCTCCCAGCCAGGTCAGAAGATGCAGGTGTGAGCCCTAACTGCTTTGGCTCAGTGGAGAGAGCGTTGGCCTGCAGACTCAAGAGTCCCAGGTTCGATTCCTGTCAAGGGCATGTACCTTGGTTGCAGACACATACCCAGTGGGGAGTGTGCAGGAGGCAGCTGATCGATGTTTCTAACTCTTTATCCCTCTCCCTTCCTCTCTGTAAAAAAAATCAATAAAATATATTTGGGAAAAAAAAAAAGATGCAGGTGTGAGCTCACTTCCCTACAACCCCAAGCCCCAGACGAAGTGTCACGGGGAGCCCTGCTCCCGGACCCAGGAATGTGAGGTGAGTACGGGGGAGGGGAGGGAAGATTCCTTTGCACAAATTGCTCCTGAACCTCGGAAGAGAGTAATAGCAGCTCACACTGACTGAGCTCCTCCTCGGTTCACAGCCCCGCCAGTGTGGCTCCGTGGTTGAGCATCAGCCTATGAACCAGGAGCTCATGGTTGGATTCCTGGTCAGGGCACAGGCCCGGTTGTGGGCTCGGTCCAAGTTGGGGGCATGCAGGAGCAGTCGATCAATGATTCTCTCTCATCATTGGTGCTTCTATCTCTCTCTCCCTCTCCCTTCCTCTCTGGAATCAATGCAAATATATTTTTTAAATAAATAAACAAATACTTTATATGTCTTAACTTGTCTGATTCTAATGAGGCATGTACTACTATGATATGGAAACTGAGGTACAGGGAGGTTGTAACTTGGTCAGGCTCTCACAGCTGGTACATGGCTGAGCTAGGGCCTGGACTAAGAGCGTGGCCCCTCAACTGCTGTCTTGAAATATCCACGATAGAGAATCATTTAATGAGCCGAGACCGGTTTGGTTCAGTGGATAGAGCGTCGGCCTGCAGACTGAGGGGTCCCAGATTCGGTTCCCGTCCCGGGCATGTACCTTGCTTGCAGGCACATCTCCAGTAGGGGGTGTGCAGGTGGCAGCTGATCGATGTCTCTCTCTCATTGATGTTTCTGACTTTCTGTCCCTCTCCCTTCCTCTCTGTAAAAAAAACAATAAATATACTTTTTAAAAAAAAAAAGAGAGAGAGAAAGAATCGTTTAATGAGCACCTACTGTGTCCCAGGCTCTGTGCTAGCTTCTTTACGGTACGCTCTTTGTTAATTACAACGGCATCCTGACGAGGAAGGAGGCTCGTTGCTCCTGTTTTGCAGCTGAGGAAATGAAGGCCCAGAGGGACGAACCGCTGGGCCCGGCCCCACCACTAGAATTTGGCCGAGTTCGGATTCTGCCCCAGGTCTGGCTCAGCCCCAGGCCCATGTCCCTCCCACGCCACCAGGCTGGGCAGGACCCTCCCCAGGAACCTTGGGGCACGGAAGCAGGTGTCAGGAAGAGGCAGGCCCATGGCTGGTACAGAATGCGGCAAAAGCACCTCAAGCTCACTCCTGGGCTGGAGAGGAAGGGTCCAGGAGGCCCTAGCTAGGGGGCGGGGGACCCCCACGAAGGATGTTTGGGGTTTTTGAAAAGCTGTTGCAAAGTCCACACAAACGCAGCTCGCTTTACGGAGCTGTGTCCCAGGCAATCACCCCAAATTCCTTCTATTTATTGGCACCGGATTCTTGTTTGTGATATAGGTGCCATATGATCATCACCATTTTATGGATAAAGAGGCTGAGGCTCGGACAGGTGAAGTCAGGGTCACACACTTGGCAGGAGCTAAACGCAGGTCTCCGTGTCTCACCGTCAGTGCCTTTTCCAAAGGGCCACCCTCTTTCTCCCTAATTAGTGCGCATCCCCTCGGACACGCACTGCACGTTACCTGGTGCCCGGCAGGTAGGCCAGCCTGTCCCCTCCTGGCCCCCTCCCAGGGCCCCGGAAGCATGAACTTCCCCGTGGGCCCGGTCACTCCCATCCTGTCCCCGGCATTGCGAGGGCCAGACCAGCTCCTCGCCCCGGGCAGCTGACGGGTTCTCCGCTCAGTGGTTCGTGCTCCAGATATTAAATTACTCATAAAATATTTGGCCTGTCCCCAAAGCGGCCACTTCCTCTGCCCTGCGCCCACCACTCACCTCCCACTACAAGGTCAAGTGCTTCAGTGCGGGGAGAGCTCAGAATATGAACCAAGCTTCCTCTGGAATTAGCCTGCCTTAGGGGAGCAGGGAGCCCGGAAAAAGAGGAGGCTCTGAGAGGGTTGGGATTTTCCAGTGGGAGGGGATCCTGTCTGTGACACCCACTCTGGGGTCCCCACGCCTGGCCTGGACTCAGGACTGCTCCCCAGATCCCTATCCTGCAGAATATGGAGGGCCCAGAACTCGTGACCACACCAAGACCTTTAGGACAAGACCAGGGGTGACCTGGAATAGGTTTCCATTGTCTGAGGGGCGAGTGGTCCCTCCTCTCCTCCTCCCTCTCCCTGCTCAGTTGTCATGGCAACCACCGTGGGGGGTGGGAGGCTGGACCCATCAGCTCCTGGCCAGGCTACCCAGCATGCTATGCGTTCACCCAGTTTCTCCCTCACTGCCCTTTGGGCAGGCAGGGCAGGGGGGAGGGGGGCTAGGGGTGTCGGGGAGTATCTGATCCTGCCCTGTCACTCGCTTGCAGAGGGTTCACCTCCAAAGGTCACCACTTCCAGTCTCCTGCCTTCTGGCCAGGGGTTTCCCTGCATAGGTCCCAGGAATGGGACTTTCATGAATGTGGTTTGATGGAGAATGATTTGGGGGGTGTGGGGGAGTGTCTCTCTTGAGCCCCCTGGAGTTAATGAAGTCAGTTAAGCCCTGGGATTAGAAGGTTGGGGTCATGGGTACGGCCATGTTTGCAGAGTAACACCCCACCCCAACCCTAGCTCCACCAGCTGTTTCAAAAATACCTCACGCTGGTCGTCTGGGGAACTGGGGAAGGAGTGCAGATGGGGCCTGGCCACTCCACCCTGAGTCCCCAGCACCCTCAGGGGCCCTCAGCATACACCCCCTTCAGCCTGGGCCTGGAGACCCTCCCTCCTCACGCCTTTCCTCATAGCAGCCCGTGAGGGATCGCCTTTCATCGCCTCCATTCTGCCTAGAAAGGACGTCTTTTCATCGCAGTAATGCCTGTGTCCGCAAGCCCTCCCCGTCCTGGCATGGGGTTTCATAAATGCCGTGTTCCCCCCAAAATGGGGCGTGGCCTGTGTCACGGCTGCTGTGAGTGGGGTACCCTGCCACCAGGTGGCGGTGGTCACTGCCGGGCGGGCTTTCCCTGAGCTTCCAGAAGGTGATTTTTCCGTGGACATCCTCCTTCCCGCCACCGCCTGAATGGGATGCCATCGCTCCTTCCCTTGTCTGTAATCCCAGGACTTTATAAATAGATGATGTTCGGCAGGCTTTACGCGAACTGCCTGTTTTGGCAGAAGGACGCGCAGCCCCCGGAACCAGACTATCTGAGTTCGAATCCAGACCCAGCCGCTCGCTGGCTGTGGAAACTTGGCCACGTCCCTTTTCTCTGGGTGCTGCTGCTTGTCTCTCTGCAAAACGGAGATGAAAAAGGGTACCCCCCCCCACTCCACCCCACCCCAACCCCGCCATGGGTTGTGCTGAGGGCTTGATGAGTGAATGCGCACGACGTGCTCGCGAGAGTGCCTGGCACAACATTAAGCTCTTAAAAACCGTTGCTTATTAATATTTAAGGGCGAGGCATGAAAGCAAAGTTGCAAAAATAATTTGCATTCTGAGGTTCGCAGGCCCGTCTTCATCTCTTCCGTCTTTTGTCTGGTGTTTCTAACCTGGTAGATCCTTTCGGGGCTGCCCTGGCAGACACCCTAACCTGCCCAGATGCCACTTCCCGCTCCCTCAGCCCCAAGCTCTCACCTCCTCGGGGGTCCACCCTTGCACTCCATCCGGGCTCCCCGCCACCCTGGCCTCTCCCCTGAACCTCAGCAACTGCTTCTTGCCTCTGGCCCTGCTCTCCTCAGACCCATCTCTTCTCTGTCGTCACAGCAGTTTTTCTAAAATAAAAATACGCCCTGCTCGAAGGCCCCCCGTGGCTCCCAATACCTCCGGGAAGAAGTCCAGGCTCTTTCTCTGCTCCTTCTCCCCCACCCACCACCCCAGCCTCTTCTCCCTCCCTCTGCCATCACAATGCTGTCTCTTGACCCAGCAGCCTCTTTGCCTTCCGCCACAGCCTCGGGCCCTCTCGTGCAGGGGCTGTTCCCTCTGCCCTCCTCCCCCCTCCCTCCCCTGCTAGCCTGGCTTCTGCCTGCTCAGCCTCAAAGATGTGACTCTTGTCTCCCCTTCTCTGAGAAGCCCTTCCTGATGCCTCTACAACCCCCAGAGGGTGGGGACCCTTCCTTGCACACCTCAAACCCTCTCTGTGTTGGCAGGGGCCTGCCTTAGGCCCTCTGCACCCCCAGAGAAGCCCCCTGCACACAATCGACCTCTGAGGAACAAATCCAGGATGGCCATTCGGCCCTGTTCAGCCTAGAATGTTCTCTTCCCCCCTTTCTCTGTCCCAGTGCCTCCTACTGATCCTCCCAGGCCTGCCTCAGTGTCACCTCCTCCAGGAGCCCTTTGGGAACCGGGCCCCCACTTCACCCCCACATGGGATAGTTCACTTTCTCCCCAGGTGTGAACTCACTCAACAGGGAAGAGCTCAGCACCTGGAACTCCACAGCTGCACCCCCAGGCCCTAGGACAGAGCCCAGAAATCACTCAGAGCTCAAGAACATGAGCTGTTTCTATCTCTCTCTCTCCCCCTTCCTCTCTGAAATCAATAAAAATATTTTTTAAATCATAAATAAATAAATTTAAAAAAAAAGAAACATCAATGGTGAAAGCGAATCATAGATCAGCTGCCTCCTGCACGCCCCCTACTGGGGATCCAACCCACAACCCAGGCATGTGACCTGACAGGGAATTGAACCGTGACCTCCTGGTTCACAGGTTGCCACTCAGTCACTGAGCCACGCTGGCCGGGCCTGCAGACACTCTTGTTTGTCACAGCTGGTTGGGGTTGTGGGGGCGGGGGGTGGGGAGGATCTGATACTGAGGTGCAGTGGGGAGAGGCCAAGGATCTTATTAGACCGACATCCTGCAATGTACAGGACCCTCCCACAATGAGAATGAGCCCCCAATGTCCACCGTGCTGAGGCTGAGAAACCTTACAAAGCTGTCCCCCAGCACATGGAGGACCCTGGGGGGTGGAACCTGATCTTCCCTCTCTGCCTCCTTGGCACCCACCGGAGAGCAGGCCCTCAATCAGCAGCTTTTTAAAATAAACTCGCTGGTGAGATAATTCCTGTCCTTCCCTCTCCCCAGCTGCCTCCTCTCGCTTGGAGCACGGCCTCAAACCGAGCCGTCAGATGCTCCTTCTCTGGGGCTATTCTTGGGTCTCGAGCCTGCCGCTTGCCAAGCCCCTCCAGTTTCTGCGGGCCCCACCCTCCTTCCCCTCTCGGGAGGAATAAACGGGGGACAGGAAGATCCAGGGAGCTGTGCTGGGTGTCGGAGCCCCGGGACCTAGGAGGGGGGGCAGACCCCCTCCGGCCGGGGCCCTCCAATAGACGCCCCTAGGCATCTCTCCTCTTTGCACCCAGAGCCCCAGCAAGACCGTGCTTCCGGCGAACCCCCGGGGTGTCGCAGGGACTTCGCACACAGGGGGTGCCACACAGGGGGTGCCCGTCTCCCAGGGCGCCGCTGCTGGCTGTGACCCCCGCGCCCCCAGAGGCAGCCAAACAAGCGGCCTTTGTGGTCTGGGCGCAGGCGGCGGGAGCAGCACAAAGGGTGGGAAGAAAGGCGCCAATCCTCTTAGGATGGCCGCCTCTCCCCCGGCGGCCCATCTGCTGGCGGGGAGCGCGGACCGGCAGCCCGGCCGCCCCGCTTCTCGGAAAGCAAGCAAAGCTGCCCCGAATGAAAGGCGGCCGGGCCAGCCCCGATCCCCACGGCAAACACAGGCCTGGCCCGGGGCCTGGGAGGGGGCAGGGCTTATCCAGGGGAGGACCCGGTTAAAAGAGCCGCCCCGGGAGGGGGACCCGGGGCTAATCCCCCGCCTGCCCTGTGCCTTCTCTTCCCACACCCCTGGGCCCGGTGGGGGCAAGGTGGGGGGTGGGGAGGGTGGGGGAGAGGCTGGGAGCCCAGGTCCTCTCTCTAAGGTCTCAGCAGGCCCCCAGACGCACCCCTGTCTTTTCCTACAGCACCCTCTTTTACAGATGGGCTCGGCAAGGCTAAGGTCCCTTGCCCCAGGTCACCCAGGAGAAGGGGTTCACTGAGCCAGCGCTCCACAACCATCTCTGCTTCTTCCTGCCCTTTGCCAGACGGGGAAACTGAGGCCGGGGGCCAGAAGGTGACTTTCCCAAGGTCACAGACCTGGCTGTCCCCTTTGTCCTGGTCCCAGCCCCATAACTCGGTGCGGAACCGTGGGCAAGGCAGCTCCCAGGAGCCTCTGCTGTACACGTGACATTCACCCAGTCCTTAGCTGCTGTCACGTACCACGGTGCCAGGCCAGGGCCAGTGCCCCCGCGGGTGAGCTGTGATTGTGGAACTGCTCACAGCAGCGTGGGGGGGTGGACAGATTCTATCGTTTATTCCATTCTGTTGACCCCAAATCCTGAGGTTCAGAGCGGGAGGTGAGTTACTTAAGGACAGAGCAGAATCCGCCTCTCTGGCTGCTTGCCCAGCGCCCCGTCATCCCGGGGGAGTTGGGGTGATGCCGGGAAGGAGCTCTGGCCTTACCCTCAGCAGGACGCGGGTCCTAGGCCCAGCCCCCCATCTTCTGGTTTCATCCTTGGGCCGGCCTCTCTGTCCTCCTCTGTGACATGGGCGCCTGTGAAGAGTGGAATTCTGGGAGTCTGATGCGATGACCCTCCGCGGGCTGCAGATCTGGGCCTGGAACACAGTAGGTGCCCCCCAAAATGGCTGCCCTCGTTGGTGTTAAATGGTCCGGAGCAGGATGGCTCCCAGGACAGGAAGGAAAGGGGAAAGGAAATCATGGCTTTCCGTCCTTTACCGGCCGGCCCCACACACTCATTTTTTCCATGGGTGGGTTTCGCCTGGCGGAGTGAGAGAGGAGCCGGGATGGAGTGGGGCTGGGGAGGAGGGAGGCACTGGATGGGCAGCGAGAGGCAGAAGCTGGAGCCAGGCTGAACCCCTTCCAGGGAAGGGCCAGCGGCCCAGCTGTCCCAACCGGCATCCCGGGTGAGGCCCGGAGCCCAGAAATAGTGGAATCCAGAGCATCAGAGCCCAGAGGCTGCCTCTTACACACACACACACACACACACACACACGCACGCACACGCACACGCACACACATACATACATACACACACACATACACATGCACACATATACACACATACACACACATATACACATACACACACATGCATACACACATATACACATACACACACACACACACACACACACACACACAGGGGGGTGAGGCCAGGGGGGACATGCTCAACTCTGACCCTTTTACCGAGGCCTAAACTGAAGCTTAGAGCAAAGGCTGTAATTCCATGCAGATCGCCCAGCTCCTGAGCACAGCCCACACCTGCACTCACCCTCTACCCCATCACTTCAGGGGACCTGGCCCTGAACCCCACCAGCCTCCCTCTGTGCCTTGCCCACCAAGGAGAGCCCAGCGCGGCCCCGCAGGGGGCTAGATGGCCCGTGTTTTTACGCTCCTGTCAACACTGGCTGAGAGAGCCATCTGCTCCTGCACCCCCGTGGACGGGCTCTGCGGGGAACAAACTGAACCCCTGATTCCCGCCCTTCTCTCCTGCGCCTTCCTCCTTCCTTCCTTTCCCCCTGCTCTCTCTGTTTCTCTCTCTCTTTTCTCTTAGTGCCTTTCTATCTCTCTCCCACTGTCCCTCCTCTGTGGCTCCCTCCCCCACCCCTGGCCCATAACACACTCCCCCCGGGAGCCAGGCTGTGTCCCTCTCCCGGTACCAGGGCCTCTCCGGGGAGCTTCCCCGCCGACCGAGTCCCTCTGGGGTCCGGGTGTGCGGTCGGCGCCAGGTCACGGTTTGGGACCAGCTCCAGCCCTGTCACCAGCCCCAGACAACTCTCTTCTCCGTCTGAACCTCCCTCTTCCTCTGTGCACATGGCCCGGTTCCAGGCTCCAAGCACCAGGGCCGTGAGTGATGTGAGGAATTATTTCAGAGCTGATTCACCTTTGAAAGGGGTCCCTCCTCCAATCCCGGTGTCTCCTCCGCTCCTCCCCAGACAAGCCTCCCCCGCCCCCCCCCCGGGCCTCCAGGGACCCCATCTCCGTCATCCAGTCTGACCTCCCACCCCGAGTCCTCCGGCTGCCCCCTCCCGGAGCAGAAGGGGCCTGTGGGTCCTTTTCCTGCTTCCCCCCAAGGAGTCCCCCGCTGGCCAGAGCATCCCCAGTTAACCTTGGCCTTGGAGGGGGCACAAGAATAGCAAGACCAGAAGTCAGACAACCAGGGTTCAAATCGGGGCCTGATGCGTATCTCGGACAAGCAACTTCTCATCTCCTGGCCCCGTTGCTACTCATCGGTGCGCAGGGGCTCATTGCTGATTGAGAGTTGACATGTAAGCAGAGGACACTACAGAAGGAACCAGGCTAAGGTGACATTTCACTGAACTACAATACAAGGTCTGCTCTGCCCGGGCCCTTTATACTTGGGGGGGAAACTGAGGCTGAAGAAGGGAGGCCACGTGCCACGGGTCCGGCAGGGGGCAGCAGCAGGGCCCAGCCGTGAATCCTGGCCCGGCTCTCCGCAGTGAGTCGGTGCGGACTATCAAAGACAGCCAGTTCCAGCAGGGAGATCAAAGGCCTGCTTCTTTATTCACAAAGAGAAATCCTCATTAAAACATGGCCAACGGCCGAGGCAGCCGGGGAGATGGGCCGCGCCGGCACAAAAAGAGAATTAATGATCCCAGGCAGACTGCCGAGCGGCAAGGGAGCCAGTCAGTGGGCCCGAGCCGGGGCCAGCGGGGCAGGGTGGTCTGGGAGGGCTTCCTGGAGGAGGAGGGGATGCGGCAGGCGAGCCTCCTGGGAAAGATTGGACAGCCAAGGAGAGCGGACTACAGCCTCCAGGTATGGAGCACCTGCTGTATTCCCGGCGTTGAAAGGGTTATCGGAGAAAACGAAGAGATAAGGGCCTGGTCTGAGGGATGTCCTAGGGCACACCCGGGCCAGGATTTAAACCAGGTCTGGGGTCGACACTCTTTTGTCACCATCTGGCTATGCTGCCTCTGTCGGGATGGTGTGTGTGTCTACGGGTGAGAGGGGACTGGAAGGGAGGAGGAAGGCCAGGCTAGCGTCACAGGCTGGCACCAGTCTGAGAAAAGAATCCTGGGGTGAGGCCTGGCTGGTGTGGCTCAGTGGTTGAATGTCGACCTATGAACCAGGAGGTCGAAGTTCAATTCCTGGTTGGGTACGTGCCTGGGTTGCAGGCTTGATCCCCAGGATGGGGCATGTAGGAGGCAGCCAATCAATGATTCTCTCTCATCATTGATGTTTCTATCTCTCTCTCCCCGTCTCCATTCCTCTCTGAAATCAATCAATATATATATATTTTAAAAAAAAAATAAGAATCCTGGAGTGAGAGGCTCATGCATTCACCCGTTCTTTAAGGAACCAAATATTTCATGAGCATCTACTGTGCGGCAGGCACTGGTCCAGACACGCGGGACGCAGCAGCGACCGAAACAGATGGCACATGGCCTCATGGAGCTGATCCCTTGGGGAGAAGGATGGAGAAGAGCCACATGAGTCAATGAAATCATTTCAGATGGTAGATTTGTCTCCTCGGGCTGCCGCTGCTACAGCAAAATACCGCACGCTGGCCGGCCTGACACAACAGAAATGCATCACCTCCCAGTTCCCGGGGCCGGCAGTCTGACTTCCTCCGGAGAGCACCCCATCCTAGCAGCAGCCTCCTCTTTTTCCTGTAGCGACCTTCCAGCCTCACTTGCTGTCTATGCAATTTGGGGGGCGGGGGAGAGGTGGCATCCCTCCCACCTCCAGTTTCAAGAGTGGGCACCTGTCCCAGGCCTGGCCAACTGGCAAAACCCATGCTCCTCTGGCCATGGTGACTGGCTCAACAACGGGCATATGACTCATGTCAGGCCAACACGAATCCATCCAGGAATTTTCTGGGCAAACACTGAGAAACGGGAGCCCTCTTTTTCTCTGTGTTCGCTGTGCAGGGAGCCATTATGCCAACACACGGGCGGAGAACGCTTGGGGACAGAGCCCTTGGAGAGGAAACGCAGAGGCAAGGGTGGGGGAGCGGTGACATCATTCGGAGGCCTGGGTCCAGCCGCGCTGGCAGAGCGTGGGCAGAGCTCACCCGATGGCCTGGGACTGGCATGGGCACAGCCCAAACCAAGCCTAGGCGACCTCACAAAACAGTGCCAGAACTCAGGGCTGGAAGGACCCACTTTGGACTCACCTGGCCCAGCACCTGGCAAGATGTAAAAATTTTCCAAACACAGCAGAGATTCCAAGATAAGGAGAATCCCCTTCTAGTCCCTTCTTCAGGAAGCCCTTGGCATGTTCCTGCACTGAATTTCCCTCACCCCAAGCTGGGCATCTTTCTCCCCCCCGCCACCCCGCCCCATCCACCTAAACCGAAATCAGATCCTGGGCCTCCAGTCCCAGTTCCTTCCACAGCCTCAGTCCTCCTCAGGGCTGAGCGCTGGCTAAGCTTCCTGGCGCTGGTCTGGGTGATGGCAGTGTCTGCTCAGCAAGCCCAAGAGGAGGCCTACTGGCACGGCTGGTATGCAGCCACCACGCCACGCCCCCCTGACCATCCTCCCGACAGTCTCACAACAGCGGTGAGGGCCCCCCATCCTGGCAGCTCCATCCCACAAGAATTCATCCCCCCACAGCCCAGGCGCCAGTCTCTGGGCGCTGTACTTAGGGGGTTCACGACACTTTAAACCCAACAAGTTCTAAACATGATTTATCGCCTCTTCCCCTCAACCAGACCCCTGGCTCAGCGGCCGGCAGCCCGGCATCTAAGCTGGAGCCCTGGGCCTGCTTCCCAGTCAGTCCTACAGCCCAAGCCTACCCCAGGTTCCCCTCCCACCCCACCACGCCTCTCACCCCTGCCCCTCCTATCCAGACCTCACTCACCCCACTGCCTCAGCTCCCGGGAGGGGAGGGGATGCCCGCTGCCTCCACCCGGCCTCTCTGCCTCCAGGATCCCCTCATCCAACCCACCCTCTTCAGAGGACGCTGGGGGTCCTCAAGACCCAGGGAGGACAACACTGTTTCATGACAACCAGCAGCCTCAAAGAGACCAGCGAAAAGTGCAAAAACAACTCCCCTCTGCCCGCTACATACTTTTATTGAAAAAAAATGCTGTTAAATGTCATCAAAAGATGTTTATTTTAACATATCGTGGGTTTATTGCTGATGCTCTGAGATGAACTCATAAAGACATGTTTTCAAGCTTTCTTCATCTGTTGAATTGAATCCAAATCCCGTGGCCTCTTTCAAAGTGCTCTGAAAGTGCTGCTGTTCCCTTTCTTGTCTCCGGTCTGTTTCCTCTGCCCCATCTACCCAGTTTGTCCTTCTTCACCTGGCCGTCATTTAATCCCTCTTCAGGATGAGAGTTGGGCACCACTTCCTCCAGGAAGCCCGCCCTGATTCCTCTCACCTAGCCTGATGCCCGCACCCTAGCTCCCACAGCTTTCACTGCCCTCTTTCCAAGGACCTGTCACCTCCTACTGAAACGATCTGTTTGGGTGTGTCTCCTCCACCAGACTGCAAGTTCCACACACATACACACACACACACACACACACACACACACACACATGCCCCTGGCACAGAGCCTGGCACAGAACAGGTGCTCAGTGAATTTGTAGCTGAAAGAATAGCTGTGCCAGGGTGAGAGGTATTAATGGGCCCAGAGTTTCCCTGCAGGAGGACCCTCCAGGCAGCGACCCTGTGAGAAGGTGTCTGAGAGGAAGGTGGGGATTTGCCGGAAGTCGTGGTGGTGCCCGCAGGGTAAGCCATGTAACCCTGAGCCTCCCTTCGCTTCTTCGTGGGATGGCATGAATCTCGCTGCCTCTCCTCCCCATGTCACCGGAATGTTTTGTAAACCACAGCGGGCTGTGCACATGCAAGGTTTTCACTCTAACACGTGGGGCTGGGAAAGGCCTGGGAGGTGGCAGACCAGCCCTCTTGTCAGTGCTGAGAAAGATCTGAGCAGCTGACTCCTCCGACCTCTTGGTTTTACAGGTGAGAACGGGAGGCGGGAGCAGGAGGGATTACTTATCAATGTCACACCGTAATGTGAAACACACGGGGCAGGGGGTTTGGGGAGGGGGGGCGCTTTCTGGTCTTGATTCATAACCCTTGTGTCTCTCTCTCTGTTCACTCGAGGGGCCCCCGAATCCCGGGAAAACCTCCTCTCCTGGCATCAGAAAGCCTGGTTCCTGTTCTGGTCCGTCCCTGCCTCGCTTGCAAAAGATGCTCCTCGCCTCTGAGCCTATTTTCACAGCTGGATGGATGAGCTCCAAAGTGTGTCTCAATAATTGGCAAGGACACATAAGGAAGACACGTCCAACCTCCTACAAGGAAGTATAAATGTGAAAAACAGGGAGGTAAAGAGTGATAGCAGATAAAAAGTGGTCGTGGTCGGGGCTGGCAGGCAGGAGCCGAAATGGGCACGTTTGATGGCAGTGCTCGTCGGTGCTGTCAAACCCTGTAGGCAAGCCCCTTTACATATGGAATGTACGGCCTTTGGCCTAGAGACTCCGCTTCTGGGATTTGATGCCGAGGAAATCATGGAAAGAGTTGACGGCAGGAATGCTGTTTATTGTTTATAATAGCGAGGGAACAATTGCCAAACATACCCGAAGGAATACCCCCACGGATGATGTAGCAGTGCATTTATAGAAGCAAAAAAAATTACTGAATGGAAAAAACAGGTTATAAGCAAGACAAAAAGAACATTACGGTTAATACTGCTGCTTTCGAATGTATAGAATAATTACAAGATATTAAGGGTGGTGGTTATCCCTGGATGCTGGGATTATGGGTGATCTTTTCTTTAAAATCCTCACCTGAGGGTATGTTTTTATTAATTGAGAGAGAGAGAGAGAGAGAAACATCGATGTGAGAGAAACATTGATCAATTGTTTCCCATACCCGCCCTGACCAGAGATCAAACCCGAAAACTTTTTGGTGTATGGGACGACATTCCAACCAACGGAGCCAGCTGGCCGGGTGGGATTATGGGTGATTTTTAAAAATATGTAAGTATATTGCCTTTGGGGTTGTTTTGCAGAGATTGAGTATTATTTATAAAGTGAGAGAGAAAAACCAGACTCAAGTCCCTTTCAGCTCTGAAATTTCATAATGTAAAAAAACAAAAGTATCAGAACAATAAGTAAACAAACAAACAAACAAACAATATATATGAGGGGATATGCAAATTAGGTCCGGATGCCATAATGGGTCACGACCAGACAGGAAGAGGTTGCGCACGCAGGTGAGACCCTGAGTGGAGACAGAGACAGACAGAGACAGGAGGCCGGCCTGCAGCCTCCATGGCCATGCGCAGGCCCGGAGAGGAGATGGTGGGCTGCTTCCCAGCTCCTGTGGGCGCCTCCGCCTCCTGTAGAAGCAGCGGGCTACTCCATGTGATATCACACGATGGGCTAGTAGTTTAAAATAAATAATAAAATGTGGGGTCCTACCTTGGTTTCGTCCTCATGAACGCCAACCTGCTCCTTTCGGCTGCTGGAGCATGAACCATGGAAACGGGAGGGAGGTCCACGGAGAGGAACGTGGTCGGACGGGGAATGCGCTGAGCCTTCATCCCGCCGTGAGCAGTGGGAGTCGCTGAGGGTGTCTCCCAGGAGCAGGCCCTCCTGCCCCCTGCCACTGCAGCGGCAGGAAACAGGTGCCATGGGACAGAGGCGCCCTCGGCCGTGCAGTGGGACTTGGGGCAGGCCCACTGGGAGGGGACAGACGGCGGCTGCCCAGCCAGACTCGGGATTCCGAAGGCCAGGGCATCCCGGGTGACTTGCCTGCAGAGTTCTCAGAGACTGCTGTCAGTCACCCCTTTGGCACTCGGGAAAAGTGCGGTCCAGTGGAGCGAATCAGAAACGCCATTCTAGCCCTGGCTGGTTTGTTCAGTGGATAGAGCGTCGGCCCTTGGACTGAAGGGTCCTGGGTTCGATTCCGGTCAATTGCATGTACCTCGGTTGTAGGCTCCATCCTGGCCGCATGAGGGCACGTCGGGGGGCAACCAATCTGTGTGTCTCTCTCGAATCGATGTTTCTGTCTCTCCCGGCCCTTCCACTCTCTCTAAACAAAATAACACTTAAAAAAAATAAAAAGATAAATAAAATAAAATAAATGCCTTTCGACCTACCTAGGCAGAAGGGGCACTGTCCTGGGCCCTGACTTTGTGAGCAAACTGTCTCCAACTGTCTATTGCAAAGGACCGTGTTGTTTTGTAACTTTCCGTGTTGCCGACTGACACATTTGTGAAAGACAACGCAAATGCATGACTAGTCAGGTGTCTAAAGTGCTCACCTTCATAGAAACAGGAAGTTGGTGGCGGTCACCAGAGGCTGTAGAAGTGGGGGATGGGGAGTTTTTCAAAGGTACATCGTGCACTTTTGCAAGATGAAGAAGCTCCAAAGATCGGTGTCACAGCATTGTGACTGTATTTAATGCCACTGAGGTTTACCCTTAAAAATGGGTAAGAAGGCCGAGACCGGTTTGGCTCAGTGGATAGAGCGTCGGCCTGCGGACTGAAAGGTCCCAGGTTCGATTCCGGTTGGGGGCATGTACCTTGTTTGCGGGCACATCTCCACTGTGGGGCGTGCAGGAGGCGACTGATCGATGTCTCTCTCTTATCGATGTTTCTGACTTTCTATCTCTCTCCCTTCCTCTCTGTAAAAAATCAATAAAATATAAAAAAAGAAATGGGTAAGAAGCATCATGGGTTTGATTCCCAGTCAAGGAGCATGCACAGGAGGCAACCAATCAATTGTTCTCTGTCTCTCTCTCTCTTTCTCTCTCTCTCTCTTTTTCTTCACCCCCCCTCCGCCCCCCCTCCCTTCCGCTCTCTCTAAAAATCCTCAGATGAAGATTAACAAAACTAAATTAAAAAAATTGGGGGGGGGGAGTAAGATGGTAAATGTTATGTCATGTGTCTCTTTACCACAATAAAGCAAAGTTTTATAACTTGCACTGAGACCGAAGCCCGTAGATGAAATGCAATTTTAGAATGACAGTCCATGTTTCATGAAACAATGGTAGGAAAACTGCGCAGGAAATGAAACATTCTGTTTGTCTTAGGATAGTTTAGAAAATAATTACAAAAAAGATGAATTGCTAGCGCAAGGCGCTGGGACAGAGCGGCAGTGCTATGTTGCTAGGAAAGTTTTTAAACCCTCGCTCTTGGTTTCCGCGCAGCTCGGGCACCTGGTCACACGTGAAGAGCACAGAGACCCCTGGGTCACAGACACAAGCACTTTGCCAAGGGACGCGGGCTGCCGGGGTCACCTCGCTTGGCCCCCGCCTCGCCGCCCTCCTCCGGACGCTGTTCAGACCGCAGCGGGGCTGAGGAGGCGCTGCTCCCCCTCTCCTGCTCCGCGCCCCCCACACAAAGGCTGGCCGACTCCAGAGCTGCCCTGGCTGGTGGGCTGTGCGGCCGCTGACGCTGGTCTGGAGCACAGAGAGGCTCTTAGCTGCCCCAGAAAAGCCTCTGCTCTACCGCAAGAGGAGAGACAAATTAATTAACTTGTTAAGTCTTCCCCCTTCCATAGCCCAGTGCAGTGCATTCCCACTGGTGCCAGCATCCATTTCCTCGCCTCTCTTCACGTTCCCACGTGTGGCTCCAGAGGTACTGGGAAAGGGGCACGGTGCCCCAGCAGGTTGGGCTCGGTGCATAGAGAGCACTCAGCCTGTGGACGGAAGGGTCCCAGGTGCAATTCCGGTCAAGGGCACGGACCTCGGCTGCAGGCGGCTCCCAGCCCTGGTTGGGATGCATGTGGGACTAAACCAACCGATGTTTCTCTCCCACTCCCTCTCCCTCCCACTCTGTCTAAAAATCGATAGAAAAATGTCATCATGCCGAAACTGGTGTGGCTCAGTGGATAGAGCGTCGGCCTGTGGACTGAAGGGTCCCAGGTTCAATTCCGGTCAAGGGCATGTACCTTGGTTGTGGGCACATCCCTGTGTGCAGGAGGCAGCTGATGGATGTTTCTCTCTCATTGATGTTTCTAGCTCTCTATCCCTCTCCCTTCCTCTCTGTAAAAAATCAATAAAATGTATTTAAAAAAAAAGAAAAGAAAAACATCCTCAGCTGAGGACTTAAATAAATAAAAATAAAACGGTAACGTTATTTTTAAAAAAGAGAAAGGAAAGGGGCACGGTGTCCGTCAGAGTCGCGCAGGGCATCGGAGGCACGTTCTGCAGTGCTGAATAACGCAGAGCGCTCTCACGTTTGTACAGTGGCACCTCGAGATACGAGTGCCCTAACATACGAGATTTTTGAGATATGAGCCGTCGAGCGAGCTATTTTTGCTTTGAAATATGAGCAACATTTGAGATAGGAGTCATCGCGCGGATCGGCGGCTGCACACGACCCACCAGTTTACCGCGACTCGAGCGTCTCATAGTTTCCCACGCCTCAAGGTTACGGAACGAATTAAACTCGTATCTGGAGGTACCACTGTATACAGGTAGGTCCAGGGGCAACTTGCCTCCAGCAGGACACCAGTCAGAGGAGGGCTAGATCCGGACACCGCTCTGAGAGACAGTAAGACTCAAGCATCCATGAGAGCCTTTCTGAGAGGAATTAAATCGTTGGTAATATTTTTCTCGGTAAGCATAATTTATCACCCACCACCCCGTGACAACATTTAAGCTTGCTAGGGGAAAATCCACAGCTCATTTCCTCACCTGCATCGATTGCTTTCAGAATATTATTGACAATTTGTTGCTATAACCTCCGCGGAGCAAGCATTTCCCGATGGGATTAATTAAAAACCACCTAAGAAATACAACGGTTTGAGAAAGGTGGTCTAATTTCACATGATTCTCAACAGAACGGAAATTACGGGGAAATCTTGATTATAACACCACAGTGACTGATTTTGCTGAAATAAAGGCAAGAAAAACAAACTGAGAGGATAAATATATAATTAGGCACGAATCACAGACAAAATTAATTCTAATAACGTGTTTTGTTTAACCCAACGTATCCCAAACATTATTTCAACATGTCACCGACGTTTGTGTGCGTGCTTTTTAACTTAAGTGCGATTGGGATATAATTTATATTCATTGCTAGAGGCCCGATGCACGAAATTCATGTCAGAGTGGGCCTTCGCAGCCAAGGATGCCTCGACCCTCCCTCGCAGCTGCTCCCTTGCAGCCGTGGGCGGATCCCTCCCTCACAGGCACGGTGGCTGCCTTGATCCAGTGGCTACAGCCCGGGCTTCATCCTGGAAGAACATCCAGTCTAATTAGCATATTATGCTTTTATTTTTATAAACTAGAGGCCCGGTGCATGAAATTTGTGCATGAGGGGTTGTGTCCCTCAGCCCAGCCTGGACCCTCTCCAAGCTGGGACCCCTCAAGGGATGTCTGATTGCCCATTTAGGCCTGATCCTAAACGGTTAGTCAGACATCCCTCTCACAATCCAGGACTGCTAGCTCCCAACTGCTCACCTGCCTGCCTTCCAGATTGCCCTTAACCTCTTCTGCCTGCCAGCCTGATCACCCCCTAACCACTCCCCTGCCAGCCTGGATTGATGCCTAACTGCTCCCCTGCCAACCCTATTGCTCCTAACTGCCCTCCCTTTGCCAGCCTGGTCACCCCCAACGGAACAGAGGATAGCAGAGCACAGGCCTGGAGACCTGCAGAACTGGGTGTAATTCTCCCTCTTCACCTGCTGCAGCGCTGGGTGACCGTGGGAAGTGATTTAGTGTCTCTGAGCCACAGTGCCCTTATCACCCTCCCCTGCAGGCCTGGTCCCAACCCAACTACCTTCCCCTGCTGTCCTGATCCCCCACAACTGCCCTCCCTTGCAGGCCTGGTCCCTCCCAATTGCTCTCCCCTGCTGGCCATCTTGTGTCCACATGCGGGCAGCCATCTTGTGTATTGGAGTGATAGTCACTTTGCATATTACTCCTTTATTAGACAGGATATTCATTTCAGGTATGCTCACTGACTTTTTTTTTTTAAACTGTCAATGAGACATCTAACCTTTTCCTTACTAAGCCTTTGAAATCCGGTGTGTGGTTTACATTTATTGTACATCTCAGTTCTCACGGGCCACATTCTGAGTGCTCTGTAGCCACCCGTGTCTGGCCAGGGGCTGCTGAACGGAACAGAGGATAGCAGAGCACAGGCCTGGAGACCTGCAGAACTGGGTGTAATTCTCCCTCTTCACCTGCTGCAGCGCTGGGTGACCGTGGGAAGTGATTTAGTGTCTCTGAGCCACAGTGCCCTTATCTGTGAAATGACTGTGGTGGTCTGTGTGTGATAATTATTATGTAGGTGGCACTGTTATGTTCTATATGTGATATCATTATATCATTAAATAATAATAATAATATCGTTATTATTATTATTATTCCAGCTAGTGATTAATGAAGAGGATGAGTATAAAGCCGGAAGCACCTTGCACACTAACGGGAAGCTCTTGCTAAAAGCCACCTGTGGTGGTGGCTGTTCTATCACAGGTTACCCACCAGACGGGAGTTTGGACAGGTTCTGTTTGTCTCTGCCCCTGGTCCCTGACCCAGCGCTCCCCTCTCTGTCTGGGCCTTTCTCTGTGGTCAGACAGGTATGAAGGTTGCTCAGCCCTCACGCTTGTCCCCACACTGCTGTCTAGTTCGGAGCTCATGACTCAAGCTCAGCAAACATTTTCAGCGCATGAGGCAGTCGACTAAGAAGTCAATCCTCCCCAGTCCTGGCTGATATAGCTCCGTTGGTTGAGCATCGTCTCATGCACTTCCCAGTCAGGGCACATGCCAGGGTGCCTGTGGGAGGCAACCGCTAGATGTTTTCCTCCCTGTCTCTCTTACTTCCTCCCTAAAGTCAGTAAGAATGTAGTCAGCCTGGCTGGCGTGGCTCAGAGGCTGAGCGTCAACCTATGAACCAGGAGGTCACGATTTGATTACCAGTCAGGGCACCTGCCTGGGTAGTGGGCTCAGTCCCCAGTGTGGGGCATGCAGGAAGCAGCTGATCAATGATTCTCTCTCATTATTGATGCTTCTATCTCTTTCTCCCTCTCCCTGCCTATCTGAAATCAATAAAAACATTTAAAAAATAAAAATATATTTTTTAAAAAGAAAGAAATCAGTTCCCTTGCGGTGAGTGGGGTCCAGAGGGAAGAAAGCTCTGGTTGGGAGACAGGAGACCTGCTGATGGCTCCATCTGTTACCTTGGGTGGGTTCCCTTCCCTCTCTGGGCCTCAGTTTCCCCATTGGAAATGGGGCAGATCAAGCCTCATGGCTGTCAAGACCCTTCTGTAGCATCTGCACAGTTGGTAATGAGGCTCTGCTCAGAGCGGGGAGCACAACAGGTGTGTCCCTCCTCACACACACAGTTCCTGGGGGGACCTATGAGAATACCCAGTCCCTGGACTCTGAGGGAAAGCCAGGCTCAGTCCTCCAAACCCCAGATCTCCTGACCCCACGGTACCTGCCACCCCCCTCGCTGCACCGAGGAGAGTGAGAGAAACCTGCTTATCAACCCTGCTCAGCCACTCACCATCTGTGTGACCTTTAGCAAGTTTCTTCACTTATCTCAGTTTTCCCATCCATAAAATGGGTGTCTTAGTACCTTATCTCTGTTCATTGCTATATTATCTTTCACTGTGATATGTGTGTGTGTATGCATATAGCCTGGTGTTACAATATAATATAATAAATATAATATAATATAATATAATATAATATAATATAATATAATATAATATAATATAATATAATAAATTTATACTACTAATACCATTATAGTACATGAATTATTACACTTATTTCACATGAAACAGATGGAAAAGGAGGTAAAATGGGCACTTTTGGTGCATCCCAGGAATGTGCTGGACTTCATCTTGTTCAGTTCTCACATCTACTCTGGGCAGGTGCTATCCCTGCCCCCACTTCACAGATAAGGAGACTGAGGCTTGGAGGGGAATCAGCTCACCCAGGAGCACACAGCCAGCAGGTAGCCGAGCAGCAGCTCCAGCTCCAAAGGCTTCATCCTTTCTCCCTCACCCACACCTTCTCGGAGAAGAACTAAGCCCTGTGTTCTGTGAGGGTTGAGTTTCTGTAAAGATAACCATCCAAGCTCCTCTCTACTGAGAAAACCTAGCCCCCCGAACCCTCCAGAAGTCCGGGCCCAGGCCGGGGCCTTTTAAGTCAGGGTCCCCACCACGGCCTCCCCCACAGCGGTCCTCGCCCCGGCTGTGGCCTTGCTGGGTGTTTTGAGGACAGGCCTCCACTGCAGCCAGAACAACCAGTAGCACAGAAATCTCCCTTCCCGTGGTCTCATTTGCATAATCCCCACAATCCAGTGCAGACTCGGCGTCCTTTTGTGATATTAATGAAGCAGAGGGAAATGTCCCCGGGAAGGAGAACAGGCTCCCGATTGTCAATCACTGTCCCCTCGTGCCACTCCTCCGGCCGCCCGCCCCTCCCAGATGTGTCACCCGGGTTCGGTGCGGAGCTGGGATCCAGCAGCAAGAGGCTGGCAGTGGCCCCCATGCGCCCCCCATTCCCGGGTTCCCCTGGGGCCTCTGGGGGTCCCCTGAACCACGGAGGAAGGGAGGCCTGGACCCTGCTCAGGGATCAGCCACGGCGAAGATTAAAGGTTCCAACGTGTGATAAAATGTACCGTTTGCTTTTAAAAATTAATCCCCGAGGAAAACAATAGGCGGTTAGTTAACGGGTGGAACTGACAAGCTGGCTGCTCTCCAGTGTCACCTCGGGCAGTTACAGCGCTGAACTCTGCCCAGCTGCGAGGCGGTCCTAGCAGGACAGATCCACGGCCGGTCTCCTTAGACCACCCCGCCCCCCCATACCCCCTCTCCCAGCTCCCTGCCCCGGCCCAGCAGGTGGAAATCAGAGGCCCCCCACCAAGCCTGCTCAGGAACCCCGAGGACGGCTCGCTCTTGCACCCACTCACTCTCTCTGTGACCTTGAGTGAGTTGCTTTCCTTCTCGGAGACTCAGTTTTGTTTTTGTTTATTTTTTTCTAAATGAGAGGCTTGGGGACCTGAGGAGAGGCTTTTCCACATTTAAAAATCCTCGGCTTCTGGCCGAGACCGGTTTGGCTCAGTGGATACAGCGTGGGCTTGCGGACTGAAAGGTCCCGGGTTCGATTCCGGTTGGGGGCATGTACCTGGCTTGCGGGCACATCTCCACTGTAGGGCGTGCAAGAGGCGGCTGATCGATGTCTCTCTCTCTCTCATCGATGTTTCTGACTTTCTATCTCTCTCCCTCTCTGTAAAAAATCAATAAAATATATTTTTTTAAAAATCCTCGGCTTCTGAATCATCATCAATATCAAACCCTTCCACGAGGCAGGACATGCCGGGCCGCTGCTCAAGAACAAACTTGCCTCAGGGAAGTCCGCAAGGGCTGAGGAGGGTGGGCGCCATCTCCAAGCCCCATCTCCTTCCCTCTTCTCGGGATCTCTCCCGGCCCCGAAGCCTGCTCCCACCTGATTGCACCAGGAGGTCTGAGTTCTAGTCCCGAGCCTTCCCCCCGAGACCCCGGGCCGCAGGACTGCGGACTGGCCTGGGCCCCATGTGGTGGCGTGAATGCTCTGCCCAGGGTCAGCCATCAAGGTGGGTGAGGGGGAGAAAGGACTCGGGGACCTGAAGGGAGCGAGCATCCTGAGAATGTTTGGAGAGGGAATGACGTCTGTAAACTGACTGCCCAGCACCACCCCAGTGGCTAATGGTGTCATGGCCCCAAAGGTCAGAGACACCCTGGATTCTCAATAAGCACCAATCACGGTCGGCCTCCCCGGGCTTTTGCTGGGTTTCGCCGAGTCCTGACCAGAGAGCAGAGGTTCCTATCTGACTGCCTGAGGTGTCCTTCCCAACACTCCCTGGTCAATGCCTCGCAGCCCCGGGAATCGTCACGCGTCCATGTCACCCCTCTGGAAGTTCTCTCTGTCCACCCTCACCGCCCGTCCCTCCACTCACCCATCGGCAGTTCCTCCTCGAGCCCCTCCTGTGCCTCGTCCTGTCTCACTGGGACCAGCTGTGATCCTGGCCTCCTGGCGCTCACTCTTGTCCCAGGACCTTTCTAGAGGGCCCAGTCCCACCTGGTTTGGTGACTTCTTCCTTTCAGGAACAAGGGTCTTTAAAGAATGCCCCTCGCATGCTGAAACCGGTTTGGCTCAGTGGATAGAGCGTCGGCCTGTGGACTGAAAGGTCCCAGGTTTGATCCTGGTCAAGGGCATGTACCTTGGTTTGGGGCACATCCCCAGTAGGAGGTGTGCAGAAGGTGGCTGGCTGATCCTTCTCTCTCTCTCTTCGATGTTTCTATCCCTCTCCCTTCCTCTCTGTAAAAAATCAAAAAAGAAAAAGAAAAAGAATGCCCTTCGCTTAACCAATGGACACGGACCCTGGGGTGGTGGGGGCTGGTCCTGGGGGGTGGGAGTGGCCGGGGAGGGGTCAATCGGGGGTTGGGGGAAGGAGACATGTGTAATAACTTTAAACAATAGTAAAAAAGAATCCCCTGCTCCTCAGTGGGGTTTCTCACCCCAGTGCCGACCCAAGCCTGGGTCTTTTCTAATTGGGCCTGGGGGTGGGGGACAGCCCTCCTGGCTTCCAGTTCCTCCACACCCAGCTTCCCAGCCCACACCCCACCCTGGACCTCCGTTACCATCAAAACAGCTCCTTCAAACGGCAGCAAAGGGGCAAACCGGGAAGCAGCCGGCCAGGTACGGGGCCATAAACCCTGCGTGCTGCCCTGTGACGCACAGATCAAAGCACCCGTATCAGGCGCCGTGGCCACAGCAACCTTTCACCTGGCTCCGGCAGAGGCGTCCCCACCTCCCGGCTCCTTTCATCTCCCCGCAAGCCCCGCCACCCCTACCCCTCCCTTCCACAAGGAACCCGAGGCTCCCGCCGCCACCCAGCCGCCCTCAGCCACACAACGGCCTCGGGATTGGAACGCAGCCTCCCAATATTTAATCCAGAGCCCTTTCCATCCCGTCACAGCTACCAGCTCCAGAAAGGCCCTCCCCTGGGGGTCCGGCCACCTGGCCCCCAGCCCAGCCTTCAGGAGTCTGTCCAGTGACCTTAGCCCAGTCACTTCCCCTCCCGGCTGCTGTTTCCGCTGTCACGTGGTGAGGGCTGCCAGGCTCCCGAGATGGTTGTGAGGAGCAAAACCTTGTGGGTGGGGCCAGGCTGTGGGGCCAGGCTGCCGTCTCCAAGCCAGACACCCACCCACCCACCTACCCCTCTCAGGACCCTCGGATTCAAGCTGCCCGTCCCGGCCCTTCTGGCTCCCAGAAGGAAGCGTTCTTTGGCTCTCAGTGCTGAGTCCCATGGCTCTCCAAACCTGGGTAGCACTTTATTGCCTGTTTTTAACACCAAGAAGGTTCGTTGTGATGCTGGGAGACAAGTTTTGATTCCCTATCTCCAGCCGTTCCTCAGCACCCATGGGCCAGGCCTCTGGGTTGCCGAGGTGAGCGAGGTGCAGCCTGCCCTGAGGGCAGAGGGGACCGTGAACTTGCAGGGAAAGCAAATGAACACATCACCTCCTCGAGGCGGGTGTTCTGCCCGGGTCCTCTCTGTACTCACCACAGGCCCATTCGCAAATGAAGAAACTGAGGCTCAAGATCACACAGGACTTACACACCTCCCGCCCTCTGCTGCCAAGCCCAGACCCCAGAGCAGCGGTTCTCAACCTGTGGGTCTCGACCCCTTTGGGGGTCGAACAACCCTTTCACAGGGGTCACCTAAGACCATTGGAAAATGGTAATATTTACATCATGATGCATCACAGTAGCAACATTTCATGGTTGGGGGTCACCACCACATGAGGAACTGTATGCAAGGGTCGAGGCCTTAGGAAGGTTGAGAACCACTGCTCCAGAGGGAGGTGGAGTTCGAGAAGGGCTTGGAGATGGGGAGGGGGGATGCTGCTGGAGCTCTGAGGACCAGAGTTTGGTGGAGCGGGGGAGACCTGGGGGTGGAGAGTGGGAGAGAAGACGTGGATGGTGGGCTGGGTCCCGCTGCCCAGGGGCCTTAAACGCCAGCCCAGGTAGTTTGTGTGTCTTGCAGGGAGCAAGGAGGAGCCATTGGAGACTTTTGAGCAGCCAAGGGGCTCAAGTGGAGACGTAGAATATCAGAAAAACCCTCCCTGGCCAAAACCGGTTTGGCTCAGTGGACAGAGCGTCAGCCTGCGGACTGAGGGGTCCCAGGTTCGATTCCAGTCAAAGGCATGTATGTACCTTAGTTGCAGGCACATCCCCACTGGGGGGTGTGCAGGAGGCAGCTGATCGATGTTTCTCTCTCATCGATGTTTCTGACTCTCTATCCCTCTCCCTCCCTCTCTGTAAAAAAAAACAATAAAATATATTTTTTTAAAAAAAGAAAAGAAAAACCCTCCCAGGGCTGCAGAGTTAAAGAACAGAGAATTAGAGACAGAGATGAGACTAAATAAGATCCATCCCCTATACTTTGCATTCGTTTCCCTCCAACGTCAAATAAAAACAGCGAGCAGGCTCAGTGCGAAGCATTCCACGTGTTATCTTATTTCAGCCTCACACTCTCTAGGAGACAGTCACTATCATTAGCCCCTGTTACAGATGTGGAAACCGAGGCACAGAAATGTGGAGTGGCTACCCCCAAGGCCACAGGGCTCATAGGGGGAGGAGCTGGATTTGAATACATCATTCCCTCTCCCAACGATACAACCCTTCCGGTGAGAGTAGGAAAGAAGACCTTTTCCAGAATAAAAATTCAGTGACCTTCACCCCCGAGTGCTGGTCTTGCAATGGGGTGGGGACCAGGGGGCAAACATGGAAACCCAGGACCCCAGCACCTCCTGCTTTGGAGGGTGCGTTCACTCGCAGGGCCGCCAGGTGGCAGTAGGGAGACTGGTTGGCGCTGCAGCCCAGCCCTGCCTCCTCTGGCTCCAAGTCACAAAGACCCAGGGCTGGCAGCGAGGACCGAGGCGAAGGGCTGCTCTCAGGGAACCCTCCCCTCTGGGGTTCTCCTCTCCACCATCCCTGCATCCCTGCAGCCTCTGTGCTAAGAGGAGCCCCCAGAGCAGAGCTGTGCTCCCAATTACCTGCAGACGAAGCAGGAAGACACGGGGAGAGTTGCCCATAAAAATCTGTTACCTGAGAGTTTTTAACAACCCAGGGAAATGCTCCCTCCACATTTCTAGGTGTGTGTGTGGGGGGGAGGGCAGGGGGGTGCAGAGGGGGTGCAGAAAGAAGACACAGCACTTTGCATACAGCAAGCGTATAGCTATGCACAAAGCGCGGGCGCCCAGAAAAATGCCTGGAGGAAGTGGACCTCGGAATGGGGGAATTATGAGCGGTTTTGGTTTTCCTTCTTACCTGTTCTGTATCTTCTGTTTAACAACGAGCGTGTGCTACTTTTATCATGAGGTAGAAAAATGCTTTTCTTAAAAGAGGGAAGAGGGTATTTGCTATTAAGAAATTCCCTCCCCCTTCCCCCCCCCCCGCCACCCTAATTCCTCCAGGAATCCTCCCCTCCTCCTTTGTGCCCCCGGAGGGTGTGGACAGCCTCTATTAGAGAGTAGTTTTTACTCCGTGGGGTAATTATTGCTGTCAGTGTCTAAACCTACGCCGTTCAATACGGTAACCGCTAGCTACTAGCCACATGTGGCTACGGAGCACTTGAAATGTGGCTAGTGGGGAACGTAGAAATGCGGAAATATAAAATACACACCAGATTTCAAAGACTTGGTATGAAGAAAATAAAAAAAGACTGTAAAATAGTTTATTAATTATGTGTTGAAACGATAATATTTTGGCTATATCGGGTTAAATAAATACATTAAAGTTGACTTTACCTGTTCCCTTTTACCTTTTTTTATGTGGCACGGCCTCTGAGGCTGGTGTTATGAGAAAATTAAAAATTATACATGGGGCTGGTGTTTGGGGCTGCTCCCGGAGTTTCCGGAGACCCGGGACACTGCCAGCTCCCGCTCAGAGAGGGGACGAGGCCTCTGCGAGGACACAGAGCCAACGACAGGCAGAACTAGAACTTGAGCCAAGGGTCTACCCCGCCCAGCCTGGCTCCAGGTGTGATCTGACCCATGCGTGGCCACGGGCCCCCATCAGTCTGCATCTGGGCAGGGAAAGGGCACTGGGGTGGGAGTGGAGACCCCGGTACCCTGAGAGGTGACCTCAGGCTCTTCCCTTTCAGAAACCGCTTCAGGAAGAAGGCCTCCAGGAAAACAGGGGGATGGAGAGCTCATCATCACCTCCTGGGATGGCTGAAGTGAGGACACGGGTTCTACTGTCCCCCGTAAACTCACAACACGGTGAAAATCAGGGTTGAAAGTGGCCTCGGATAAACCATCTTGGCCAATGCGCTCATTTTGCATCTGTGGAAGTGGGGCCCGGAAAGGGGCGTGTCCTGCCCAGGGCCACACAGCAGTGCGGCAGGGCTGGGATCTACCCTGGAATCTCAGTCTAGGGCTCTAGAAGCCAGGCCGGTCCCATTGACAAGGAGGACAGTGGCATAGGTTGGGGTGGCAGAAAGCTACCCCAAGGTCCTGCCACACCAAGCCCATGCTGCTTCCCCGAGCTCGGATCCGCTCCTTCTCTCCCCGTGCCCCTCAATGGCTCCCCCCGTGCTGAAAATACGATCCATAGTCTTACGCTCCGGATCTCCTCCACGCTCCGGATCTCCTCCACGCTCCGGCTGCTGGTCCTAGCAGGCGCCCGGCCCAGTCCTGCCACAAGGCCTTTGCATTTCCACCTGGAACTCTTTCGCACAGTGAACTCCTCATCTTCACTCTCTCTCTTCAAAGAAGCCTTCCCAGATCACCTCTGGCTAGAGAAGTCCCTCCCCTCAGTCACCTGCTGGTGGTCCCATCAGCCCATCGCCCGGCTTTATGGTTTTGCCAGCGCTTACCATTATCTTCATTCTCTTATACACATACAGGTCTTCCCGAGGCAGAAAGTAGGTTCCAGAAGAGCAGGGCCTTGTCAGGCACTTTCATGGCTGTGTCCCAGCCATTCCCCCCCCCCCCCCCCCCCCCCCCCCCCC
>PVJN01012788.1:0-50099 GCA_004026805.1 Lasiurus borealis
TGAGCAATCATGCCCATGGAAGTACAGAGGAATGGTGCTTGGTTTCCTTAACCCAGTGGTCTGCAAACCCATTAGTCAATAGAACCAAATATCAACAGTGTAAAGATTGAAATTTCTTTTGAGAGCCAAATTTTTTAAACTTAAAACTGCTTCTAATGCCACTTCTTCAAAATAAACTCACCCAGGCCGTGGTATTTTGTGAAAGAGCCACACTCAAGGGGCCAAAGAGTCGCATGTGGCTCACGAGCCACAGTTTGCCGACCATGGCCTTAACCCGATAGAATCACTTTGGCTGCCTGGAATTCTGTGTTGAGAAGGATCCTGAGGTCACCTCAGGGCTCAGTATGAATGAGCACTATGAGCGATTAATGGTGCTTTGCTGGGAAAGAAATGAAAGAATGATTTCATTCTGGCACACGTGCCTGGCATGTGCCATCTTGACCCTAAAAGGCAATCAGTCTTTCCTCCATTCTCTAGCATTTGATAATTCATTATATTCCACCTTTGTTCTTTATACACCTAAGCATATTTGGTTAACTCAGCTTTGAAATTTCAAAGATGAATAGTCTTTCACATAGACGGTTTTTTAAATTAACTAAAAATTATACATTTATAACTTAGAATAAAGCATGTGGTGTATGTTACCGTCACAGTCCCTTTTAGGATGACTTATGGTTTGATTAAAGAGTATAATGAACAATTAGAAGATTTTACTAATATAAAGCTTTATTAATTGGCCATTTCAATGATCTAAAATCTATCTAGTTTTGTGTTTGGGGAAGCTTCCTGTCTGACTTCCACATGCCCTTTGTTCTTTTTAAAGTTTCTTAGCTTAAAGGAAATTATTCAGTGCAGAGCTCAATTACAAATGTGCTCTGAAAGTCAGGAGGCTGTATCTGTGGTTTTATCTAGAGCTCCAACAGAGGTGATAAAGAAGTCCCATGGCCAGGAATATAAATTCATGCATCCACAAACAGTCCGCCTTTCCTCAGTCCAGACCTTCAGGAAAGACGAAATTTCAGAGAGCTGTTGGTTTAGAAAAGTAGCAATACTTACATGACTGTTTTTCTAATCAAATAGCTTTGTCTTAAAAATAATGCCATGAAATATAGGCCAATTGTTTTACTGTGCAGCTACCATAAAAACAAAAAACAAAAATTAAAAAGGTAATAATAGCTATAGCATTTTGATTTTTGCCAAAAGTCTAATGTCCTTGAGAGAATTGTAGGGTTTGAATTTTCATATAGATGAACTTTCCTAAGCGATTTTTGCAGATAGTTGTACACAGTTAAGCATTTATTCACTGTCAAGCATGATTAATGTCTTTTTCCTCCATCTATTTCCCCTTCTAAATATATTTATTTTGACCATGCTCTCTAGTGAAATTCTTTTCCCCTCTGAGACCATGTACAGATAAGATAATAAATATAACTAAAAACTGAAGAGCAACATTGATTTGAGGTTTAATAATAGTTATTCTCTAATTACTTCTAACTGATAGTTCACAAGTTTCTGTTTTTAACATTTTATATATAATCTATATATAATTACCCTAAAATAAGTATTTAATGAAGATTGATATCACCCTGGCTGAGTGGCTCAGCTGATTGAAGCATTATCCTGTGAACCAAAAGGTTGCAGTTTCAATTCCCGATTAGGACTTACATCTATGTTGAGGCACATATAGTAGGTAAGTGATCTATGTTTCTCTCTCCTCTTTCTCTCTCTCTATCTCTCCCCTCCCTCCCTTCCTCCTCCCTTCTTCCCGCTCTCTCTCTCCTTTCCTCCCTCCCTCTCTCTCCTTTCTCTCTCTCTCCCTTCCTTCCTTCCTTCCTTCCTTCCTTCCTTCCTTCCTTCCTTCCTTCCTTTCTTTCTTTTCTTTCTTTCTTTACTTTATTTCCTTTCTTTAGAGGCAGCCCTGGCTGATGTGGCTCAGTTGGTTGGGCATCATCCTGTGATGGGTTGCTAGTTTGATTCCTGGTCAGGGCACATCCCCAGGTTGCAGTCTCAATATCCAGTAGAGTGCATGCAGGAGTCAGCCAATCGATGTCCACTCTCACATTCTCACATTGATGTTTCTCTCTCTCTCTCTCTCTCTCTCTCTCTCTCTCTCTCTCTCTCTCTCTCTCTCATCAATGAAATAGTTTTTAAAACATAGAATATAATCAATAGAAACATATCCTCAAGTGATGATTTTAAAAAAAGATTGATATCATGGCATTAATATCTTTGAGTATAGGATGCCTTGCTTAAAATTCTTCCACCTTCGCTTAGTTGGAATGACAAAGCTCCTCAAATATTAACTTGAGCTCTGGAAGCAGCAGTGATGCACTACTTTCTGATCACAGGATGTTTGCAGTCTCGCCGGGGGATTCACACAGACTGAAATAACAGGGCAATGTGATGTATACATTGAAGACCAAAGGATGCCACCTAACCTAGACCAGGAGGTGATGCCCAGGGCCTTAGGGAGGATGATACTTGGGTGAACAGAAGGTTGATACTTGTGAGAGAGATAACGGACCACTGAGGTCTGGAGAGTGGAATGCACGCTAGGGAAAGAAGCAACATGTGCAAAAGCCTCAAGTTAAATAATGCTGGGCCCTATTCAGAAAATTGTGGTCCCAAGAGCAAGAATGTCTCCATGTTGGAGCAAGCAACAGAGTCATGTCTACACCTAATTATTTTCCAGCTCACACGTGAACTCTCCAGACAGCCTTTTCCTCCTTGACTTCGGCACCAACTGGCTATAAACGCGAGAGCCAGCCCTGTGCTAGAATAAATACTTTAGTAATGACTTTGAACCAAATCAGTTGTTTGATTGCAATCCAGGAATACCGTCATCATTACTTATCTCCTAAAATATTCACAGATGAAAGCAGACCACTCGTGAAATGTGTGAGACTTTTTACATAAGCTTTAAAAAAAATCATCCCTTTGATCCCATATCACAATCTCCGTAAAATAAAGTACTTTCAAGATTTTGCTGTGACAGAGCTCAGCACAAAAATAGAGCTACCATAATGCCAGCAAGAATGTGGTCACATGTGTTACACGTAGAGACATTCTCTATAAAACTCATTTTAGCGTCCTCTGCTTAGATTTCCGTGTGTCTGTATTTAGCTCTCAGAGTAGTCCTGGGCCTAATTGTAAGTCATCTTGCATTTTAATATCTTCACTCTTCATTCCTCTGGTCATGGCAGCAGGAAGAGAACATTCCCAACATGGACCTCAGGTTACAGAGCCTTTCCACAGGGGTTAAAGGTGTGGGATAGCATGGAAACTCTGCCAGTGAGACCTACTGGTATTACCCAGGTCCAAACATCAGATGGTGTTATGCGTCCACACTGTGGCCATTCTCTCCTAAGCCACTAGGAAGCCTGAGGACCCTGCTGGATAGGCCTTTAAAAAATATTGAATTATTCACTGGAGATTCGTTCACCCTTTGAAAGGAAATGTAGGACTTATCAATGATGACAAGAGAAAATAAGAGTCACAGTCAACCATATAAACTGTATTAGTTCCCATCTCTTTGACATTTGGGAAATCATGCTATTTCTTAAGAATAAATGTGATAATGTCATTTTAAAATGAAGATGAAATTATGTGCTTAAATTTACGCAAAATCTGTGGATTTTGTAGGATTTGTGTAGTTTGGAAATCAGTATGTGTATATAAATGTATCCTTATTGTTGAAAGTATTTCCAATGTCTCCTTTGTTTCTTTTTTTCCCCATTGACCTCCTCCACCCTACACCTGTCCCTCCCAGGCCTTCACCAGACTATTGTCTGTGTCCTTGGGCTATGCATATTCTATATAATAAAAGCCTAATATGCAAATCAACCAAATGGCAGAACAACCAGTGGAATGAGCAGTCCTATGACATGCACTGACCACTAGGGGGCAGATGCTCAAAGCAGGACCTTCCCCTAGCCTGCAGGGCCCCCAGGTCAGCCAAGCAGGAGCCTGTGGGAGATCCCCCAATCGCCCTGCTGGTCACTCCAGAGATCAGCCTTGATTGCTGGCCAGGACTAGGGACCCTACCCATGCATGAATTCCATTCACCTGGCCTCTAGTATGGATATAAATTCCCCAGTTAATCTCTCCCCACCCACCCACCACCATCCTCACCTTCTCTCTGAAATTTGAGAGTCTGTTCTCTAGTTCTATGTCTCGGAAGCTATTTTGTTCATTAGATTCCACATATGAATAAGATCATGTGATACTTATCTTTCTCTGATTGGCTTATTTCACTTAATATAATACTTTCCAGAAAATCAGTGTATATTAGAGGACCATATTTTAGCAGTGTATTTTCCCAGCAGTGTGAATCTCTTCAGTTCAATGGTAAATAAGATTAAAAACATCATACTTTATTTGAGAAAGATCTTCAATAACTCCTATGCATTTTTTTCCGGGTAGCAATCATCATGAGCAAGTACAGATTAAATAACTCTTGTTCAGTAGCTCAGCAAAAATATTACTTTTTTAAAATGGAGGAAGATAAGTGTGTCTTATTCTCCTGTTCCAAGAGCATATGTAGTATAATATTTTCAGAAGAATATTCTATGTAGGATAAATGAGGTTATGTCTTAAAGATTATAATGAAGGCTTAAAAATGATTTTTAATGGATTTCAAAAATCACATTGGATTTAAACTGCTTGAATCCCTTTGGATAACTTCCAGCTGTCATAAACTCCTCTCCTTCAGGAAGCACCTTATAATAACGAGTTATGTTTTGCATACTCTTGAGGTCAGATAGGAAGGTCACAGTGGTTGTTCCTAGATGTCAGTGTGGAAGATGGAAGCAAAGCAGACAATTACCCCAACCTCACCAGGCTTCTAGCACATCTATACCAGTTACCTGCTTAATATTTTGCCTGTGACTTTTGGAAGTAAATAGGTAGAGTTTAGTCAGCAAAATTATTACATTTTTTGCCTTGCAAAGGAAGATGCATAAAAGAAACAAAAATATTGAAGGTCTGTGGCAGGGATGGGCTAAAAGGTGTCAATGGAGGATAAAAGGGAACATATGTAATACTTTCAATAATAAACATAAAACAAAGGCGTCCAAAAAGAGTCTTTAAAGGAGCTCCCTATTTAAATATATATATTTACCCTACTGTAATTTGTGTGTGCTTTCTTTGGTTAAAATTGATTATATCACACTGAATCCAGTATAACATATGAAGATGGTACAATGAATTAAATTCAAAGAAAATGGAAATGTTAGCCCCTTTCCAGAATTAAGGTGGTTGTTTTAATTTAAAAAGCTGGGCAACAAATAAAGGGGAGGGCCTATCAGACATTTTTACTCCTAAATCTTAAAATTTTTACTCAGATGTTTGTAAATTTGCATACATTCTTAAATTATAGAATATGGGAAATATCTTTGCCTTTTCATGTAATAATAGTTACACAGAATCACCTACTTTAATGGTGTGTGAAGTCATAACCACTTTATGAATGTAATAATACAGTAAGCCTAAAAACATGATTATACTGTTCAAACTCTAGCATGGCAAATATAATTTTTATACATATAGGATTTCCCCAGGAACATTTTGCTATAAGATTGCATGAGATAGAATGTCCAATTAAATTCTCTGATCCTTTCTTTCTCTCCATTTCAGTTACAGACACTATGGTATTTCAGAGATTTCTAACAAGACAGTTTAAGAGTAGGAGATAAATGTAAAGACAGGGAAGTGTCATTATTTAGCAGTAGTAACAGATTCACACTGCAGGTGTTTTTTATTCCAATGAATGTAGGGAGTGGAGTCATTGAGATCTCTGCAGATGATGTATTTGAAATTATTGAGGACAGTTATGTCACCCATGGTGAACTTAATGCAAAAATGTTTCTGCAAGCTACTTTACACGTTAATATTTCTAAGTAATAGGACATTTCAAGTGTGTATGCTGCAGTTATACATATGTGTGTACCTGTACTCCTCTTGACAGTACACATTTTTAAATTTTTAAATAACATAAACACTACTTCCACAGGGTTCCATAACCATTGTAAATGCATCCTCATTACTACTACTCACATTATTGTTTAATTATTATTTACATGCCTATTTCTTGCACTAGATTTTTTTTTACATCCCTGGGTGAAAAGGTCTAATATCATTCACCTTTCCTTCCCAGCTCATATCATCATATCTGGTACATAGCAGTGCCACAGCAAATGTTTTCTAATTGAATAAATTACATGGTTCACATATTTGATATCCAGTCTATTGAGAAGAAATAATATCTCGGTGTTTTCATTATTTTAACATGTCATAATAAATGCTGTAAATAATACCATTTGTTCTAATACTTTTCCTCTTTCAGGAACATTAAAATGCAATTATTTATAAGAATCCCAATGAGAGTTCATTTCCCATAAAAGAGAAAAGCAGAGACAAGACATGTGAAATTCATCAATCCAGAATCTAATCTCAGAAGAATCCAATTCCCCAACTCTCAGGTGAAACTTCTTAAGAAAAGACAGGCTGGCGTAGTGTCTGGATATTTAGAGTTTGTAAATCTGGGTTTTGGAACTGACTGAGATGTTCATTTCCTTTGTGACTTCATATATGCAATGAGATTTAAAGGCTGAGAATTGGAAGAAAATGCTGATAAGCAATTATAATTATATTTAAAAACATAAATTGGGTTATAAGAGCAAATAACAGAGAAATCTACTTCAGTATATTAATCTGTAGAGAAACCATTCATAAACATTCAGATTATTAGCTATTACCTTAGATAAATAGAATGGATAAACCCTCATAATAGTAAAAATTATAATTTCATAAATTTGTCAGTTCTGAGGAGAAACATTTTACTTTATTTTTCACTAGCATCCCTGGCCTGGCCTTTAAGGATTGGGCCAAAACCCGCCTGGTGCACGGATTTTTCCACAGTGTGTCCAGCCCATTTTACCCAGTCCTGATCCGGCCCCCTGGGGCCGGCCAGCTTGGGAGGGACCATAGGAGGGGTCCAGGGCATGTCCAGGCTATGTTTCCCAATCCCAATCAGCCAGATCCCAGCAGCAAGCTAACCACCAGTCAGAGTGTCTGGCCCCTGTTGGTCAGTGCATGTAATTGCAACTGGTTGAAAGGTTGAACACTTAGCATATTAGGCTTTTATTATATAGGACTAGAGGTCCAGTGCACAAAATTCATACACTGGGATAGGTGCCCCTCAGCCCAGCCTGCACCCTCCACCCTCTTCAATCTGGGAACCCACAGGGGATTGAGCCTAAACCTGCAATCGGCCATCTCTCTCACAATCCAGGACCATTGGCTTGCCTACCTGATTGCCCTCTTACAGCTCCCTTGCCAGCCTGATTGCCCCCAAGGCTTTTATTAGTATAGATATGACCCTTCACAGAAAATTTTACTAACCCTACTTTAAAATAAGGGCTTGATTATTGAATCATTGGGACCAGACACCAAGATTTCCTTTCTTTGAATAGTGGAGGGAATAATTATCTTGTCTTTAAGTTGCCCTGAAATTGAAATGAGATAATGACTTAGAAAAACACCATATAAAGACAACTATCTTTTTTATGTACTGAAAAGACAATAAAGTAGTAAAATGAAAAACACTATTTTTACTCTCCACTCCTTTCTTTATAGCCTTTATTTAAACTTTGAAATTTATAAAAGTTTCACTCCAATTTTCATTTCTTTACATTCAATATTATTTTGTATTGGTTTCAGGTTTTATATTAGTTACAGAATAGTGGTTAGAAAATCATATACTTTACAAAGCATTCCCCGGTATTTCCAATACCCACCTGGCATCATACCATCATTACAACACTATTGACTATATTCCCTATTTAAGTGACAATGGGTTTACAGGTTCCTTCCAGTCTTTCTTTTGTGTTCACCTTTCCTTTTTTTTCTCATTTCTTCCCTCATTTTCTTTATATAGTATTTCAATTGTCCATCAAAGCTCAGTGAAAGCACTGGGACATGCTGGTTAGTACTGGGAGCTTCTCTGAATCACATCTCTCAGTCCGGTACCCTGCAACACCCCTCCACTAAGGTGGCACTGCCTCTCAACCCCCACCTCAGGGCTGTGGGTCCTTGCCCCTCTGCTCCGGTGTCCTTCCATGCCTCTTGATACCTGGCCGGGACCACCGCATCTCGGGGCCACTGCAGAACCTCTCTCTCTGCAGGCAGGCATATTTCTGCCCCCCCCAGTCCTTTGCCCCAGCCCAAGCCCCCTTTGGTGTACCCCGCCTTGCCAGGTTTTTGCTTTTGATCTATGGCATTGGTGACAGCACACTCCTAGCAAGCCTGGTACCCAGAGGGGCACAAGGTCAGTCTTTGCCCAGAATGCTAGCGGTTGCAGTAGCATTTGCAGATGTCACCCAGAGCATGCTGACAAAGGCAGCGCCTGTGTTGGGTGTCCTCATAGAAGGTTGGTGAGGGGCTGTGCAGTGCTCCTTGGAACATCTACCTCCTGGCCAGCTGCTTTGTCAAAGCTGTGGCACTTTCCCTGGAACCACATCTCAGGCAGCCCTTAGTCGGGCCTTGTGCCTCTTATTCCACATTCAGCCTTCATCCATCCCTCTCTCCTGCAGTGCTTGGGCTCCAGGCCCGAAAGCAAAGAACCAAGACCAAGAAGGATAAAGCCCAAAGGAAGTGAGTCTTGAACCCTTATATCCCATTCTCTGGATTTCCTCCCACTCCTCCTCTCTGTGTCACATCTTGAATGTGCACCCTGTGGCCCACCCACATGGCCATTGGGTGGCCTGGTAGAATCAGCCTCCACAAAGCTATGAATCTGTGGCCAGAGGCCCGGTCTGGGTCTCAGCAATCCCATGTCTGTGATGCACCCAGGGCCCCACTGGAGTGGCTAAGCAGGCCCAGCCACTCCTTCCTGGGCCATCAATGTTCCCAGGGCCCCACAGGCATGGCTAGGCAGGCTGCTGCCCCTCCCAGGGCCTATAATGGACCCTGGTCCTATGGATGGTGCCTGGCATTGCCCACCTAGCCTCCCAGGGCCCTGATAGACTGTTACCTTGCCAGTGGTATCTGGCACTGTGTTCCAGGCCTCCCCTGGCCCCCAATGGACCTGGACCCCAAGGGGCGGGCCATGTCCACTCTGCCTGCATATGCAGATTTACCCACCATCTTTGATGGGTTAATTTGCATACTCGCTCTGATTGGCTGGTGGGCATGGCTTCCATAGCAGAGTGATGGTTAATTTGCATGTTTCTCTTTATTAGCATAGATAACTCATTAATGTCAAGGATCTTCTAGAGTCTTCTGATGAGCTCCATTGATAGGAGTCAACAATGTAATTGAGTATTTCAAATAGTAATGAGAGCTAAGGGTAAGAGTATCAGCATAAGAAGGTCTTAGGCATGCTGACCAGAGCAACACTACTGCTACCCAGATAGTACTATTAATACTCACTAACTCTGGAAAACTAATTAATTAAGAGGTTTAAAAATATTCTGACTTTTTAGTACTGTATTTTTATTACTCAACTCTTCAAATTTCCTCGACAGATTTATTGTGTATACCAAAAAAATATTTATAGAACTTTTAATAATGTTTAGTTGAGAATAATCCTGATTTACTTAGTTTCCAAATTGGAGGAAACAATTCTCTGGAGTCAAAAACCATTTTTTTCTCAGGAGATATATGTAACACTTTCAAAATAAAGAATTAAATAACAAGCAAACACAAAACACCTATTTTCTCTTCAGTTGTTTCTACAGGTTTGTCATACAAATGGAAACTTTCATATCTGATGTCTCTCTTTAAACTCAAATGGTTATAGTAATAATGGGTATGTTAACTTGGTAAAAGACTTTATTAAAATACTAATATTTATAAAACACTATTACCCATAGTACAAGACTACAACACAGGAGAAGAACATTTTAATGAAGAAAGAAGAAGAGGTCAAAATTAGGTGGCACCTCAGTGCAAGCAGTCAATAATTCTCACCAAAGCACTACCTGAGTAGTGTTAGAATTGGAGAGGAAGAAGCTAAAAGTCCTGGAAAGAAACATGGTTGGAGAGAATTATTCAGCAGACCAGTCATATATATAGTTTTCTAGCTCAATCCAGGCATTATACAATAAAGTGGTTACTAAATAACCTTTTAGCATGCACAGATTGAACCCATGACTTTCCAAGTACACTACACTTACCCTTTTCATCTTTGTGATCTTTTCCCCAACTGTCTCATTTCTGTACTTCTATTACATTTCCTTATTTTATTCTCTTACACAAACCATTGAAATTGCATTTCCTTATTCTCTTATAACCAACCTATCTCCATATCCTTACATTCATACTTTATTCCCGTAATCCACTATCTCTATTTGAAATCAGGATTGTCACTTTTTGCCTGGGTTTCTGACACCACTTGTTAACTGGTTTTCTATCTTCAGCTCTGGACTCTGCCCTGCAGATACTATACAACTCCTCTCTGAAACAATCCAACCTGTCCAACCTTAACTCCTCCCACTTTCCAAAACATTAACTTTATAAAGTAGTTTCCTGATTGTCTTTTGTGAATCCCCATACAGTAAATGAATCTCTAGATAGACTTTATATCTCCTCTCTAAACTTAGCCAGCTCTTCCCACAGTAGTATTTACTTCATGTGTACTTCAGGGATTAAAAAATATAACAGCCATCTACCACCTTCCATAAGACTTCACATGTAGTTAGTACTCAGTAAAATTTCCTCTTCTCAGCTGCTTTCCAACACCTTTGCTGATTCTCCCCTTTCTCTGCTCGTGTTCATCATAAATTATTTTTTTCATTCTCCATTTTCTTGGATTCTTTTTGTCTTCAGAAGTTGAAGAAGTATATCTTTTATGAAACTTTCTCCAGATACTCTGCAAATGCTTCATACCTTCCATCTTTGGATCCATTCTATACACAGAATCGGTAATATGCAGTTTATCATCATTATCTCTAATAATTTTGTGTGTGCTAAACCGTCTCTTCAGCCAAATTTTAGATTCTCTAAGAGATGGGTCCTGTCTTTGCTCTAGAATCCAGCACAGTGTAAAATGTGTAGGCATTGGTCACAGCATATCTGATTCATGGGCTAACACAGGTTCTGTCAGATATTTTCAGTTAGGTCTCTGCTGGAAAGTCACCTGCTTAGAGGGACTTCTCCATCCACTGTCTCAAATGGCCCTTCCATCACAACAAACTCTTACTGTGCTCCGAGATTTTGTTATAGAGCTTACCTCTACTTGGCAATATGTTGATTATTGATTAGTTTGTCTCTTTACTGTTTGCCCCACCTGTAAAAATATAAGTTCCATGAGGTCAGGCACTTGTTTTTATTTCTGTTGCAGCTCTAGGAACTAGAAGAGTGTCTGGTGCTTAAAAGGAATGAATCTGAACAGGTTCTAGTTTTGCCATCTATACATATAAAACCCTAATATGCAAATAGAGCAAACGGTGGGACAACCAGTAGCTATGACATACACTAACCAACCAGGGTCATGCTCAGAACATGGGGTATGTTGGCAACAGGCAGCAGAGCAAAGAACATGGTGGGCATTGGCTGTGGTGGGATGGTGGGACAGGTGAGAGGGGATGCCAGCCCAAAGTGGGGCCCCTGTCACTGTCATCCGGGTGAGCCTCCTATAATTACTGAAAATTCATTGCTCTTGCATACTATGATCCCACTAAGTACTTACATCTGCAGCCAGCACTGGAGCTAGTGCTCGTACCTGCTGCCAGCCCTGGCACTGACCCCACCACTCAGGGCCAACAGTGGGTGTGAGTGGCAGCTGCTGACCCCGATCGCCCTCAGGACTTCTTAACCTCCTCTCTCTACTCCTGAGGAGCACTTGGGGCAGAAGCTTGCCAATTGCACCTGCTGACAGCACCGGCCCCGATTGCTCTGCGCTGTCAGTGGGTGTGAGCAGGGCCAGCTCCATCAGCATGTGGGAACAGCGGCAGTGGGAGCAGGGCTGCTGGCAGACAGGAAACTGGGGGCTGCTGTGAAAGGAGCAAAGTGGGGACGTGGAGGATGGGCCGAGACCCACCCCTGTGTCTACCATAGCCTTGTGGCCCACAGTTCTTTCGAGATGCACAAATTCGTGCACTGGGCCCCTAATTGATAATAAACAGTTATGTTTTTGACTCAGATCTATCCCAAGCAAACAGGTATAGGTTTTATATATCATCAAATTAAATATATGTCTAGTATTAACAAACACTTATGTGGACAACTTTAACAGAAATGCCCCATTACTTTTCTGATAAAATACAGGTCCTAGATATCAATGCATTTTTATTAATCTTTCCTCTGTCGCTGGCTTAAAGATAAACTGATAACAGGGTATAATGCTTATCAGATATGCAAAACGAAGAGTGTTTGAATGAAGAATGATCTGAAACATTTTATGCAAGTGAAATGGCTTTCCCATTTCTGATTAACAATCCTGACCTCATATTACTAGAGAATGGCTATAGTGCTCTCATCTCTCAAGAAGTTAAGGTTTATAAAGTGTGCTTCTTAACAAAATTATGTTATGCCAATGTTTAGTTGCCATTATTAATGAAAATACTTACAGCACTTTGTAAAATGTTCTGTCGACATTTTTATTAACTGCATATAAATCCAGACTAATCATGCTTTGTAATTGACTCTTCTTCCTTCAGAGATTTGTATCCAGGGCCAAAATCAGAGTCATAATGAGAAACCCTGCTAAATTCAAATTCTTTCTCTGTGTGCTTCTCCCTTGGTACACAGAGCCTTTCACTTCTCTATACAGTAAAGTACCTTTATTATATATATATAATTTGAGAAGAGAGGAATCTGAGCTATGAAAAGTTTTACTTAGCCATGACTCATGATTGAAATCAATTGAAATTCATGTGTTGCATTATCAGCAATATAAATTAATACCCTCAAATTGGCAATTGCAAAAGTTAGTTATATGCAAATGAATTCAAATGTCAGTTAACCATTTCATATTAGAGTGAGCACTATCTGTGATTAAGAAATTAAATCCTTTTAGAATTTCTCTCAACAAGATATGTTGTGTGTTTTTTTCCTGCTTGTTTGTTTTTTGTTTGAAATGTCCTGATTTGAAAGGGATTTAAGGAATCCTCTTATCCAGACCTTGGGACTATTATTATTTCATCTTAAGTTAATAAAATTAAAGTCCAGAGAGTTTGATTGACTTGCCTAAGATCGAAAATATTATTTGGTGGCAGAAGAAGTGCCAGGATTCAAGTACAGTACTTTGTATACGATGTTGAGTCACCTGAAGGTACTGTTGGAGTTCAGGTGTCCCAGTAAGGGTAGATGCTGGGAATCTCAATGAAGGATTAGAGGCAGTGAGGCATATGGTTTGGCTACAAGGGAAGTAAGAGGTTATGTTAAGGATAAACTAGGAGGTTGTTTTGTGTGTGTGTGTGTGTGTGTGTGTGTGTGTGTGTGTGTGTGTGTGTTTGACAAGAAAATGAGATCAGCAAAGAAAGCAGTGTTTTGGATGACTAAATAATCATTGAGGTGCACCTTAAATTCACAAAATATACCAAGAAGCAAAGAAATGGGTCAGAGGACTATTTGTGAAAATAAGAGACTTCTACCAGTAATAGTATCTTATATTTATGCCCTTATACTTTACAAAAAATTTAAACACTTTTCACAAACATTATCACATTTAATTGTTTTAAGACTGTGAAGAAAGCAGGGGCAATAATAGCCTCTGTATAAAATGTAAGAGACAAAAGCCCAGAGACAACAGGTAACTTTTTCTCTAACTGGTTCATTGAACCAATAGTAAAATCCTTAACTTGTGTGTGAAAGTGCAGTGCCCTTTCCACTATATATCTTTTTAACTATTTATATAGTAGATATATATATAATGAGTTTTTATTGGTTACATATTTCTGACACTTTTTCTTTATTGATTAAGGTATTACATATGTGTCCTTATCCCCCCCATTGCCCCCCATCTTCCCCCCACTTATGCCCTCATTCCCCTGTTGTCTGTGTCCATTGGTTAGGCTTATATGCATGCATATAAGTCCTTTGGTTGATCTATCCCCCTTACCCCCACCCTACCTTACCTTCCCTCTGAGGTTTGATGGTCTGATCAATACTTTTCTGACTCTTGATCTGTTTTTGTTCATCAGTTTATGTTGTTCATTATATTCCACAAATGAGTGAGATCATGTGATATCTTTCTCTGACTGGACTGTTTTGCTTAGCATAATGCTCTCCAGTTCTATCCATGCTGTTGCAAATGGTAAGAATTCCTTCTTTTTTTATAGTGGCATAGTATTACATTGTGTAGATGTATCATAGTATCTTATCCACTCATCTGTTGATGGGCACTTAGGCTGTTTTCAAATCAGAGCTATGGTAAATTGTGCTGCTATGAACATAGGGCTGCATGTATCCTTTCTGATTCATGTTTCTGGTTTCTTAGGATATATTCCTAGAAGGGGGATCACTGAGTCAAATGGGAGTTCTATTTTTAATTTTGTGAGGAAACTCCATACTGTTCTCCACAGTGGCTGCACCAGTCTGCATTCCCGCCAGCAGTGCACAAAGTTCCTTTTTCTCCGCATCCTCACCAGCATTTGTCGTTTATTGACTATTCTGACAGGTGTGAGATGGTCCCGCATTGTCATTTCAATTCACTTTTTTATTTAAATAATATATAGCCAACTTACATCTCAAAGAATAATTGCCTTAATGTTTTATTGAGCAAGATAAAGTCTCCCTTTCTTCTATAAACACATTGAATAAACACACTTTGTTTTCTTCTCTCTTTGAGTCTTTTGTTTTGTTTTGTTTGTTTCTAGGTTAAAGATCCAACTAGAATGGTCTGTGTTTCTGTGAATTTCTAAAAAATGCCTTATCCATTTGACTTAGTCACTTATCCACATTTATTAATGGGAAAATAAAAAAAAACTCCAAACACTTTAGGAAAAAGAATTAAATAAAGATACTCAAATTGCCATGCAGCCAACAGCATTGTGAAGCAGTATCTTCCAGCGCTCTATGTTGAGTGTTAAAGTAGGTGACAGGGGGCCTGGTATACAGGTGAAACGGGTCACCTCCCCGAGGGAGAGGAAGCAAGCGACTAAAATGAATGTATGGCTGAAATACTGGTCTGAGCCTGCTGGTGTTGCATGCTGTAGATACTATCACAAGGGTTCATGGGAAGTGTGTCGCACTCAAAGACATTTTCTTCATGGTTAATTAAGAAAAAAATGTCTGTCAATATGGCTATGGTTCCTTAAGTGACCAGCCAAAAAAGGGCATGACTTAGTGAGCAGAGCATTAGAGACTAAGAGCAGAAGCGCTGCCTCTAGTTCTTTCTCAGCTCCCTGCGCAGTCTCAGTGATTGGGATCTGCCCCTCAGTTACATGTGGCAGATCCCCAACCTCTTAAGGGGTATGATTCATTATACTTCAGGTGATTCTGGTTGGGAACACTAATAGCAGAAATTCCAACCAAAGAGCCTTTATTTTAATAATCTTTGAAGAAAAGCTTCCTTCCAATAAAAGAAGATGAAGGAGTTTATCTGAGAACCTTTTTTACTAAGAAGCAATTTTTCCAGTGAAGAATTCTGATTAAGAGTAAGGACATATGTTTTTATTTGGCAGACTATCTTATTAGTGCTTCAAAGGTAAGACTGGTAATCACCTTGCCTTAAACACAAGAGAGCTTAGTTTTCTTGGGAAACCTACTGTAATGTGAGCTACTGTGGAAAATTATAAAAATGTGACTTTTAATTATTAACTAACCAGAAAAAAAGATGAGATTTGGTCATGGAAATGCCCAAATCAGTGCCTTATAGAATACTATGGAGAAAGGCCCCATCAAACTTTGTTACATGGATTATGGAGTAAAGAGGAATGCTGGAAGGTATTCATGTTTGCTCCCTCTTGGGGAAAGTAAATGAATGAACAGACCTAAGAAATTCTGCCTTTTATAGTTGGGGATATGCCAAGAATTAGGACAGAGGCCTGCAAGCTATTTTAAGTGTCAAAGTGTATGTGATCTGGGAAACAAACCAGAGCCAAGACATGTAAAACAAGGCCAGGGTGATTAAGTCACCTCTGAGGTGTGCAATATGAGCCAGACTTCAGAAACAGAAGCAAATTAGAACCAAGAATCCAGCTTTTAGCCAACACAAAGTAGAGCACAGAAACAAGAGCAAGCCAGTTCAGGTATCATTATTTCATCAATTTCTTGCAAAACAGGGGTAAACACTGATGTTTATAAAGAACCCAGCAGGTACCAGGCACTGTTAACTTTCTCTTCAGAATCTCATGATATCTGGGCAGCAGTGCTAACAGGTTGTTGATAAAGACAATGACTGCTCAGGAAAGATTTAGTAACCTGCCAAAGGTCACTTAGATAATAAACCATAAAATCAGATCTGTATAACTTCAGAGCTGATGGTTCTTCACTACCTGTGCCCTCAACTAGGGGAAAATGAATGGATGAAAGATGATTCATATTTCACACTTAATTATGTAATAGCCCATATAGTCTCATTTGCCCAAGCTTGCTTTGGAGCCTAGCACTACATGGGAACATAGATCCATGTGCCTGAGAGCCTGGAAAGGGCCTTTGTATTCCTAGGAGTCCAAAGAACTGCAGTCATTTGTATGTGGACATGGATACCAGCCCACTGAACTTTGCTATATATAAGACAGTGGTCTCCATTCTTCTCTGTTGTAAACCTTTTAAACGTGTTGCTATGATCATTTTGCTATGCTGGCAAACCTCTTGCATGAGTCATAGATGATGCTTATAGTTCTTCTGTGAGGTCTTCTTCTGCATTAGGACAAAGATAGTGATGTGAAGCCTACATGGTCAAATTCACTGGCATCTCTCTCTAGTCATTAAATGTGTTGGCTGGATTCTGGTTTCCTTGGTAGGGACTGTGACCTAATCCATCTCTCTCAAGCTTATCCCAGTCACAGTACAGAGTCTGCAGGAGGCCGGGTAATCATTTTCCCATCTTCTTACCCATGGGCTTTATGAGCACAGTCATTAGCATACAGCAGCTCCTGGATTACTGTATAAAGGGCTTTTAATCACATTCTAAATCAGTTGAATTAGAAGAGTTTCTCAGAGAAACTTCCTGGTGCCAACTTCCATGTCCTTTATTGAGTATTCAAGCATGGCTGCTTTAAACAGATTAAGCTTAAACCTATTATGCTCCTGTTCTTAACTTCACTGGCAAGGGAGAATATGCCAGATAATCTCATCATTTCTGACAATATCAATTATGTCTGGTGGAGAAGTTTAGGATCTCAGTAACCAAGGGCTGTTAAAAGTGTTTAATACCTAATCAAATCTCCTACCACAGAAACCATCAAATAATTTTATAAATCCAATGACTGGAGATATATTGATTTTTGTTCTCAGATTTTAGTGTCCAACATTCTTTGGTCTCTGCTAGAGTCTAGAGCCATATTGAAATTTCAGTAGGAAAACATCAATAATGTCATTCAATAATAAGTCCCTATTGAATCATGCCAGTTTTTTGTTTGTTTGCTCCTAATAAAGAGAAGTTGTTGTGATAGCCAGGAAAATTAAATCTCCTCTTTTTCTTCTTAAAAGTTCCTGTGAATTTCCTTAAACTTGAAATAATGATGCAAAATCTATATAGTGATGATAATAATTATAATTTATAATTGACATTTTGTGAGCCTTTAGCATATGTCAGGATCTGAGTTATGTACCATCAATATTCTTTATTTACAGTAGTTAAGTTGTCTAAAGTCACTGAGAGCCTGAGTACTGAAATAGCAAATACTGAATTATTGCTCCTAAGAAAAACATAGGTCTAGGTTCCTATGAGCCTGTGGTCACAACATTTTCATCAGCTAATAAATACATAACCTTGTTTTATGTATGTTTCTCTTTATATACCTTACTTAACATATATTATTAATTCATCAACATTGACCTCATGGCCAAAAGCACTATAACTCAACTGAACCAAGCTTTATCTACCACATGTATGCTTTCTATAATGTACAACACAGCCTTTTTGAACACAGAAACACCAGACAACATGCCAGCTCTATACCTGGGCCTGTTTTAAACATGTAGTGAAATTATTTTTAAAAAGTACAAACATGTGAAAAATGTAACCCTGAATACAATGTAAAAAAGGGTACTTGTTTATAACATGAAAGCTAAAACAAGGCAGAGCCTCACCTTGTTTGACATCCTCAGGGAACATCTTAAAGTACCTCAAAATAGAAAGGAGAGCCCATTTTTATTGCTTTGGTAGACTATGAATTTTGAGGATCTCATACCCTATCACAAAAGGTTAATAGGTATTAAACTGCTGTAACTGTGTGAGGTAGCTAGGATCTTTTTTTTTTTTTTTTGCAATGTTGTGAAAGACTGAGTAAGAACAAATGTAGAAAGGCTTCTTCAAAGAGTTTTTGGCCCAGCTAGTGTGGCTCAGTTGACTAAATGTCATCCCATGCACCAAGAAGTCACCAATTTGATTCCCAGTCAGGACACATACACCCCAGTAAGGGGTGTGTAGAAGGCAGCCAATCAACATTTCTATATCTCTAACAAATCAGTAAAAAAGATATTTTTAAAAAAGATAAGGTTCTTGTTTTCTTGGTTTTTGTTTGTTTGCTTGTTTCAAGTTGCTATGATTGGGAAGGCAATGAAAATAGTAAGTAAAAAAAAAGGGAAAGATTCACAATAGGGAAGCAATTGCAGTAACACATGGATTCTTATTGTCTCTGTATCAGAATAGAAAGATGTACTGTGTTTTGGAATTTTAGGTATCTTTAGTTGAAACAAACAAAACAAAACAAAAAAAACACCAAAAAACAAAACCTAAAGGAGTCTGATGTTGATATCTCTGCTCTTAAATGAAAGTAGGCTATGCCATTTACTAACCTGATTTTAGTTTTGTAACTCAATCTATAGAATACTTCAATGGAAAGATAATATTTTTTCATTCACTTTGGAATAACAAAGCAGGCATATGATTTGTAGAGTCCTGCAGGGAACCACACACAAAAAAAGTCTGCATCAGAATTATAATCAGATGTAGCTAGCCCAAGTCAACAAGTAATTCATTTTGTTAGTTAGACCTCTGGAGCCAGTGACCCATGAATTGGCATTCACTAGGTGGTTATTTAAATCTGATCTTTAAAACTCAGAACAGTTCTTATTCATTAATTTATGAAAGATGATGATGTCCAGGAGACATGAGTGTCTGGGATGGATCATCAGTTTCAACTTGTGTTGTGGAGTCGCTAAAATGAAAAGAGAACACAAGAGTCATAACCCTTTTAATTCCATTCCTCACTATGGCAACTGGCAAGGAAAAAAACACTGAGCCAGAGATCAAATTGCGCGTGCGTGTGTGTGTGTGTGTGTGTGTGTGTGTGTGTGTGTGTTTAAAAGACAATCTAATCATATATTTTTAATTTCAAAGTAGTTCTAAAGAATGAACACTTCTTTAGAGGATTCAGGAGTTATCTGAATTTATTTCATTTAATGACCTGATGGCAGAAGTTGTAAAATGAGGCCATCTGGATGTGATCATCGCATCTAATCCTGGGGAGAGCTCACTGAGTAGTCCACATACACATACAGAGTTCCTGGGAAGTTGAAGATGATGCTGGCACAGGCAGAAAGTACAAGAAAATTGGCCCCAAATCTAAATATATGCATTTGGAAGTGCAGTATTTCAATAAAATTTGAAACAGTGTCCTATCACTGAAAAAATACCTGAGGACAATAAACGCAGCAGCAGGATGGTGCCTTCTTTACATTGCTATTTATTTAGCTTGGTGCCAAGATTATATTAGGGCATCGTTCAACTTTACGATGACACCAGATTCAGCCTCAGAGTCTGAAGATGTTACCTGTGTTATTTCGGAAAAATAAAACAGCTGAAGGCTTCCTTTGTATTTATGCTGTGCGTAGGGCAATTATACAGGTTTGACATGTAGAGATGGGAGAGCAATAGTGCTAGATAAACAAATGATACTGTGGGTTAGGTAAGACTCCAGGAGTTTAAAAGTTTAATCAGATAGCTTGAAACAGAAGGATCTGCCTCTCTGGGTATCAATGAAGGAGCGTCTGTTACAGAAATTACTGGTATTTCTTGGTGCTTCTATTAGCTCAGCAGTACCACAAAACCTTTTAAATATAAAAGTAAAATATTACATATAAAACTTAAATACGGTTTTGTTCAAACTAGTAAGTCATGAGAAAAAGATGCAGAAATGTTTGTGCCATTGATAATGCCATTTCTCATCACCTCTTATTAGGAATTTTTTTCTTCTTGATTCCCCCAAATTTACCTAAAAATATGAGCACTGCTCCTTCTTTATGAAAAAATAAATTTCAGTAAAATTTACAACCCGTCTTGTATTAGCTCAGCTTTATGGTTTTATTTCAGTTATTAAGTTAATCTTAAGAAATTGTGGTGCTCTGAGTTAGTAGACTAATGAAGGCTCTTGGACACTCATGTAGATCACTTTTCTCTTCATTTTATCATCATTTAAATATATTACATCTGTGCTTCCAGTGCAGTCATTTTATGAAGAATTTTGGAATGGCTACTATATAGAATTGCCAGATTTAGCTAATAAAGACACGGTACACATTTAAATTTAAATTTCAGATAAACAACAAATAATATTTAGTTAAGTCTGTCCTAAATTTTGCAATGCTAAAAAAATTATGTTTGGTTAACTAAAATTCAAATGCAACTGAGCATTTTTTATTTTATCTGGCAACCGTACCTATAGGAAAGAGGTCATGTTGGGAGCTTAGAGAGATACAACTTAAAATATTAGATTTGGGCACTACCTTAAAAGAAGCATGCCTATAAACTAATATAAAAAGTAATTCAACAATGTTGAATTCCCTAATTCCCATATGCATACATAAGTGAATCCCCAGAGATGCATACATAATGTCAAGGAGTTAAAAAGACCCAAAGAGAGTGAAGTACTAGAAAACAAATGTACTTGAAACAGGGAGTTTTCCAAGTTTGTTAACATATGATATATGAAAAAGGGGTAATGGAAGAATGATACTGGAGTTCATACAGACAAAGAGGTTTAAACTTGATTCTCCAGATCAGTTCTGTCCAATAGAAAATTATTACTGAAACTATCCCTGCAAGCCACAAATGTAATTATAAAATTCTTTAGCACCCACACTGACATATAAAAAGAGTCAGGTAAGTAGCCAGAACCAAGATGAGCTCTGGAAATACCTTCTCTGTGTATTAGAGGGGGCCTTGTCAACAGACATAATATTTGGGATAGTGATAATATGTGACTACAGCACATAGGTCATAAAAGGCAGTGTGGCTTCTGCACTGGTTAATTGGTCACTCTTCCTAGAAGGACACTTCAGAAGCCCCCGGGAGAGGCTTACATGTAGAGAAACTGAGGCTCCCAGCCAATGATAGCACCAGCCTGGCAACCATATGATTAAACCACTTTAGAAGTGGATCTTTCAGTCCTTTGTCATCTGTTCCAACATCTGATTTCAACTGCATGAGAGACTAAGCAAGAAATGCCCAGCGAATCTCTTTCCAAATAACCAAACAGAAACCACAATAGTGATTGCCATTGTTTAATACCATTAAGTTTTCTTAAGATTTTTTTATGTAGCAATAGTTAACCATACAGCAGTTAAATAAATCATGCTTCATCCATACCATGGAATATACTATAGCAATTTAAAACAATGGACCTCCACATACAGGGCGGGGCAAAAGTAGCTTTATAGCTGGGAGTATGGGAAACTCAGGGTTTATTCTTATAGTATTATTTACTGTATTATTCTCCATACAGACAATTGTAAACCTACTTTTGCCCCACTCTTTATATTTGCAGTTATCTCTGCAAACTACTAAAACACTAAATAACTACTAAGAGCCAAACTACTATATAGCATGTGTTACATGATCTTACATATTTTTACAAAAGAATTACTTTGGTATAGTTAGGGAAAATTCTGAAAGAATATTCACCAAAATACAAATAGAATATATCTAATGGTAGATATAAAATTTTGATTTTAGTCTTTCAAACTTTGTGTATTATCTCCCTGTTACCAATAAACATGTATTTATTTTATAATAAAGAAGCAGATGAAATCCACTTAAATAATATACTTTATTTGACTCATCAAAAAATTACCATTTTAACATGTAATCAATATTAAATGATTGTGTGTTCTTGAACTAATTAATCTAGTGTGCATGGTTTTCATTCAGACTAATCACATTTCAGAGGAAAAGTAGTCACATGTGGTTGGTGGCTGACATGTTGGATGGCCACAAGAGTTGGGGGGTCAGAATGAGCTTCAGATGAGCTATAATATGACAGGAGATAGAATAGAGGAAAAGGTTGGGGAGGGAAAGAACATTTAACACAGCATTCCTATAACACGTGAAATTTAAAGAAAACCTGACCTATGATGGTAAAAGAGGATAAGGCAACTATAGATAGAGGATAAGAGGATAAGGCAACTAAAGATAGAGATGATATTTACTAAAGCTCATGCTATCCACGGTACTTTTAGTCTCAGGCCAATGTGGGCAGAAGTAAATAACAGAGGAGACATTTTCTGTAATGTCATCAAACATGCCATCCAAATAGAAAGAGCCACAGAGCAGTCAAAAGGATTTAAATTACATATATAAATATGTAGGAAAAAAGCAAAAGTTTTTCAGTAAAGGTTTCTTCTTAAAATTTTTCACTTCCACTGGTTTCTAGAGCTAAAATGCATGTGCACACGTGCGTGCGCGCACACACACACACACACACACACACACACACACACACACACAAGCACACACACACTTATGCAGAAAGGTATATTTTTAACAACACACACACACTTATATAGAAAGGTATATTTTTAGCAGGATGAAAATATCCTAAACTTTCTTTGCTATTAACAACGTAAAATAAAGAATTGTGTTTCACTGGAATTTGTAAACTGAAAAGAGAATTATGAGTATTACAAAAGGAGCAGAGAAAGGACTACATTCCTGAACCTGACATAGAAGCAGAAATTTAAACATCTTAGTACCCATGTTTCCACTAGAGCAGTGGTTCTCAACCTGTGGGTCGCGACCCTTTTGGGGGTCGAACAATCTTTCACAGGGGACACCTAAGACCATCGGAAAGTGCAGATATTTACATCACGATGCATAACAGTAGCAAACTTTCATGGTTGTGGGGGGGGGGGTCACCACCACATGAGGAACTATATGCAAGGGTCGCAGCCTTAGGAAGGTTGAGAACCACTGCACTAGAGGAATATTTCCATGTGAATTATTGGGAAAATAGGGTTGTAGCTACAATGCTTTATACACACCCCTTTTACTTAATGAGTCCTGTCAATTAACCAGGCTCCTATGTATATATCAACACATTTGAGAGGGACTTTGTTACTTCAGAGCCTTTTAGGTCCATTATTGCAAATGATTTTTTTCCATAGCTTCCATAACATAACATTGTTACCTACATTTCTTCATATAAGGAAATTGAGACTCTAAGAGAAATAACTTGTTTTAAATCACAGAGCTCATAGCCCAGCTCAAAAATAAAAATATCAGGCATTTGTATCAAGTCTTAACACTTTACCAGCATTCACCATAGCAGAAAAAACTTTCCAATACATTAGGAATTAAACATGCCTCCAATTATAGCCAAACAAAATACTCACTGTACTTTGCTATGTTTCATCCATTCATTTTTTCCCAGCATCCTAGAGCAGATGAATTTTTAAATGTTATACATCAAAGATGAACAGGTGTGGGTGTATATGAAGAAAAACCAGAAGGGAGAGAACCAATTATTCCATTTTCCCTAAAGCTTGGCTTCCACAGTAGTGAGTCTGTAACTAGTAAAATGTGGAGAAATGAGACTAAAACATACAATAAAATATTTAAATGTCAGTATAAAAATAAGAATATTTTAATGTGAAAAAAGACCATAAAGTTAACATCTATTGAACTTTCTATTAAAGATAACTAAATGTTTAATATATTTTACATTTTCTATAGTGAAACATTTTATGTAAAATGTTTTATGTTACATATGAATGGGACAATATAAAATCATAAACTCAGAAAAATGTAATTTCCACAGTGATTCACTTGATAAATATATTTTGCATATCTATTGTGCACTTAGCACATTATTCAACACATAGTAAGTGCTCAACTTTATGGAATGCTAACATTTTGAGTAAAGGAAGCGCCATATAAGATGATATTTGTAAAAGTAATTTGAGTACAATAAAACTGTACAAATAAAAGTACGGTTAAAATGAAGCAAGCTGTTGTTTAATGGGTATAGAATTTCAGATTTGCAAGATGAAAAATTATGAAAATCTGTTTCAAAACAGTGTGAGTATACTTAAAATTACTTAACTATCCATGTAAAAATAGTTTAGATGGTAAATTTTATGTTATGTATTTTTTATCACAATAAAATAAATGAAGCAACATTGTTTGGGGGGGGAATTGTCAGAATTCAGATATAAATGATGTCATCAACACGTTACTTATTGTCCTTTTCTTCAATAGCAATCACATTTGCACTAGATCCCCTTGTTTTAATTAGAGACAACAGGGCTCCCAGACTTATTGACTGCTACACCTTTCTATTTGTAGTTGTTAAAAACGTTGAAAGAAAATAGACTCACTACTCCGTAAAGAAAAAACCACATCAGGAAAAATTGCCCTCACTTCAAAACCACTGCTAATATCAGCAACAACATTGACACAAGTTCTCCTGCTCTGAGAAATGCACATGAAGATAATGAAAATCAGACACGATGTCCTTTAAGAAATTTTACATGGATACTCTCCTGGACAATGCCATTTAATACTACTGTAACCCCTTTCATAGGATTCTTGTTTCACAGCTACAGCAGTACAATATAAAGTGAAGTTTCCTATAAAGTGAAAAAGAGTCAGATGTTTCACCAGAAGTCAAGCATTTGGACATTTCAACAACAAACCATTAATTAATTGATATTTCACCCATGTAAACCAATCTTGAGTGCATCTTTCACTTTTTTAGGTAAACCACTTAGAGAATTATAAAAAGATGTTTGCAGAAGAAGGAAAAAATAATACAACTTGGAAGGCACAGGGTTTCTTCAACATGGATAAAATTTTAGAATATTTATCCAACATCAATATCATGAATTTCCTTTGCAATCAAGCAGCACTTCTAGAAGATGGGATGCAGCAAGAGCATGCATGTGTCCTTGGGCATCTGTTGATTCTCCATTAAATAGGTCCATTTACACCACACTTGGACTTCCCATTGGTCTCTTTTAGTTTGTTGGATTGTTTCTTTCTTTTGTGTTTGTGGGTGAACCTGAGCAGTTTATAAATGATTTTCTGAGTAGGGGAGATGGGAGATTCAACTTGGGTATGCTTTAGTCTGATTTCCTAAGGGGCAGGTATTTAATCTTCCTGAAGTGTCTTGATTCATATTATTTGACTAAATGAGAAGGCAAAATTTTTGACAGGACAATAAGACAAATAATATATATATTAACATTCTGGACTCATTTGGGAATAAATCTGCAAGTTTCTGCTTATTACAGTCAATATTCATATCATGTGGAGATACACCCACAGAAGTAAATTTGTATCTCCATGAACTAGGGAATGATCTGAAACCCTTAGCAGTCTCCAAGAATGCATGATGACTGCAGTAAAATATATTTATCCCACAAGTGAGGAGAGAATTGATTGCTCTAGAGAGCTGATGCCATAACTAACTCACAGAGTCTCTTTCTTATGATGAAGATAGATATTCTGTGTCATCCTAACTCATAAAATATACTGGTTTTGCAACAGATTCATTGTAATAATTCATCACCTTAAATGTCTTATGGACATAGTTCCCTGAGATTACCAAACCAGAAGCATTTAATATTCTTATTTTCAAAGTAAGTTTGGAATTAGATTAAAAATAATAAGTAACATTATTATGTTTGCTTCAGAAATATAAAGGTATAATGTTGTGATAAGATGTAAATATCCCCATGTTGATATTTTCCAAAGTATTATTTGTGCACACACTCGTGGGTATTTTTCACTTGAAGGCTCACTTGCTGAGATACTGAATCTGTATATAGGTGGCATTACTTACAAATGAACAACTGGGCAATAAACTAATTCCCAGTGTGACTTTTTAATCCAGGTAAAAGTAATTTCCTATTTCTTCTCATACACTGCTTTACCACTGCACTGTCAATTTGAAATTGCTTTTTTATTAAAAAGTAAAGGCATATGCTTACCTCTAAAAATTCTTTGACACTTTTAAAAATCCATATTAAAAGTTTGGCATTTTGTCTTTTTTTTTAATTAGAAAGTTGATGGAAGATAGACATGCATAATAGAGGATCTTGGGAAAGGGCACTTGTAAAAGCATTTTAATAAACCATTTTTCTTTTAGTTGGTATAAATTCTCTTATTTGATGGCTTAGAATATATTAAGTGCTCTGTGTATTATGTTTAATGTTGACAGAAGGAAATTTTCAAGATCTACTCTCTTAGTAACTTTTAAATATGCAATATAGTATTATTAACTCTAATACTGGATTTTTAATAGACTCAGACATATGCACCCTATCTTTATAGCAGCATAATTTACAATAGCTAAGGTCTGGAAACAGCCCAAGTGCCCATCAGATGAGTGGATAAAAAAGCTGTGGTTCATTTATACCATGAAATACTAGGCAGCAGTAATAAAGAAGGATCTCTTACCCTTCAAGACAGTGTGGAGGCACCTGGAGAGGATTATACTAAGCAAAATGAACCAGTCAAATAAAGACAAGTATCATATGATCTCATTAATATGTAGAACCTAAAGAACAAAATAAACTAATGAACAAAATAGGTCCAGAGACACAGAAACATGGAATAAACTGCCAAATCTCAGAGGGAAAGTGGTTGGGTGGGTAGAGAGAGATGAAAATATTTATAAGCATAACTCATGGACACAGACAATAATGTAGTGAAGGCCTGAAGTAGAGACAGATCAGGATAGTAGTGGTCAATAGGAGGGAAAAAAGGGACATTGCAATACTTTTAATAATAGAGATTTAAAAATATAGCCTCAGCCAACATCTCTCTTTCTTAGAACAACTGCAGAGCTTCCTATACTTCTAGGTTTGGAGTTCAATGTTTGGGATGTTTATTTGTAGTCTAGTACTTTCTGGAGGCCTGAACTTTTGAAATGATTACAAGTCCTGGCTAATATATCTGATTCAATATTTCTCTGAATTGGTAGGTGACAAAACATAGCTTGGGTGAATTCATTGATTCTTTTCTTATTAACCATTACTATTCCTTTTCTCTCTGTATATGGCAATAAGCTAATAGTAACAATTTCTTAAGATTTGTCAAAAGTTTATAGCACCTACATTGATTTTTACCATACCCAATGTGAGAGAATAACAGAAGAGATATCAGGTGATATATCAATAGCTTGAAATATTTATAAGTGGTCATCTATATATTAAGCATCTGCTAAGCATCAGACACTGTATTAAACTCACTGGTTAACAGTAAAACCAGGACATGAACCTATTGCCTCTGATTTCTAGCCCAGTGCCCTTATGTCACTTCTCTCAGATCGTCTCACCCCTTTCTCTTGTTTCCCTGTCTCTGTGCCCACACAGGCCTGTTGCTTTCCTAGGGCCTATTTACTGGCCTTTCATTTCACATGATACATTACTTAGCTCTCAGCTGAAGGTGGCAAATCTTGCCCCATCCCTGTGGGAGAGCCCAATAAGCTCGGGTGAAGAGCAGCTTGACATTTGCAGTGATAGGAAATGGTGCGCACCATTAAAGGCACTAAAATGCCCCTGGTTATCAACAGAAGGCTTTCACTTGTACTCGCCTGAAAAATAAAGCTGCTCTGAAAATCTTTAGTTGATCTGATGTCCATTGACTGCTCATATTAAGCCCTATCTGTAAATGCTCTAAAATAGAGCTCTCTGTTGTATGGGATGTCATCTCTGTAACAGAGCAATTTGACTCATTATTTTGGCATGCATAGAACTCTAATATGTTAAACAAATAATAAAAGTGGGACTAGCTCACAAACGCTTTAAATATCTCCTTTATATGAAAGGTCTCATGAATAAGTAATTTTGTTCACCAGTAGCAACTGCATTTTGGATAATGCAGGAAAATGTATTTTCTCGGCCTGGAACTTATGATTAATGTATCTGTGAGTGAAAAAGCAATAATAAAAGATGGGGCATGGATTCTTCTCTATAAGCTATTTCTAAAATGTAAATATTTGTCAATTAAATGCATCTTAGTAGCCTATATTAGCATACTGGGGAACAGAAAAATCCAGCAAATATTTATCGTCATGAGTCATATAAAATAAAAAATTCATGGATCCTGGCCGGGTAGCTTAATTGGCTAGAGCATCATCCCAATATGCCCAAGTTCGATCCCTGACCGAATGTGCATAAGTGCAACAACTCATGAATGTTTCTCTAGCTCTCACTCACTCTCTCTTTTCTCTTTCTCCCTTCCTCCTTCTCTCTCATCAATATATATATATTTTTTTTAATTAAGTTCATGGAAAGACTGAAATATTATTGTTTGACTTTATCATGTATGAAGCTGTGGATTATTTTCCTTCATTTACTAGTACAAAAACATTGATTCAGAAACATGAGATTTAATGAAATGAGCAATTATCACAATTTTTTGTAAATGGTATGTTATATATTTTTAAGCTACACTTTTGAAATATATAAAAATTTTACACAATAATTGTATAACTGTACTACATACTACTATTATGTAATAAGTACACAATTATACTATTGTCTTCATGCCACACTTAACATGTGCACTGGCAACAGGCAATGAAAATTTGTCTTGGCTCTTTCCCAATTCTTCCTCTTTTCAATCATTTTAAGTTACTTAAGTTATAATTCTTTAGTAAGTGGTCTAAATGGGCATACAGGACTGTGTTTAGTTAGAAAGTTGTATTTAAGTGGAGAGAATATTGACAAAAGTGCCAAGTGAGTTAATTAAACCAGTCTTTGGAATATTCATCCCATACACTCAGATCATTCTTTGGGTAGCTCTCAAGTCCGCACTCTTTGGAACTCCACCTGCAAGCACTCTTTCAAAGTAACGTTATATTTCCTAAATCTTTCTCTGGCTTACCAATGACATGGGCCTATTTTCTGACTCAGTTTTTTAAAAATTTATTTCTGAGCCTTAAGCTAATACATTATGCATCCTCAGTACATTCTCAGAACTTACAAATTATTTCTTATAATATTTATGCATGTTTTGCTTGTCTAATTAGGGGGAAATATAACAATATGAGATACCATGATGATACTCCATTACATATTCAAGGTGACAGAGAGTATGGTTGTGTTTTCCTTTTGAAAATACAATTAGAAAGAATACTGGAATGGAGGTCCGAGGACCTGAGTCCTACTCAGCTCTACCACTAACTAGCTTTGTAATACTTTACAACATAATTAGTTATATTTCTGGCTTTAGATAATAAATTTCTTAAGAGAGGAATGAATGCCCACTTCATTTTTTATTGCCCATACTGCTTAGCACAATGCCCTTCATATGGAAGATTCTAAATACATATATTTCCATCAGTTAGCAGGCAGTTGCAGAATTAAACATTGAAGGTACTTCAGTTAAATAGAATACAACCAGGCTAGTGCAGTGTGTGGAAACCAATGGCAGTGGTCATTTAGAACAGTGGTTCTTTACCTGTGACAGTTTTCTGGAGACATTGTTAACTGCTGCAACTGAGGGGGTGTTGCTGGCATCAGTAGTGAAGAACAGGATGCTGCTAAACATCCTACATTGTACAGGACACACCCCACAACAAATTTATCCCTCTTACAAATGTCATTAATGCTGAGGTTGATAAACCAGACTTTTTAAGGACATGGTAAAAAGTGTTAGATGCCCTGAGAATCTGAGAAAAGGTCAATTTATTTGATAATTTGAAAGCTGGTGGTGACTTTTAAGAGACAGATTTTTTTACCTTGAGAGAGGATAGGGTAGGTAGAAGTGGATAGGAGCACAGACTTCATAAGACATGATGATTTCTGAAATGTGAAAGATGGGTGGAAAGTAGATTTTGTTTTGTTTTGAAGAGTCAAGGGAAACTGAACAAATTTATACACAAAGAAGAAGAAACCAATAAAAAGAGGAACAGAGAGAGAGAATGAGAATGTGAGAAAGAGAAGAGCAATGACCTGTAAATATATATATAAATTTAAGAGCACAAAAAGGAGATAGAGCCATTTTTAAAAGGAAGATAAAGAAGGAGGAAATAGGTAAATTAATGGAATTTTAAGATGCAGAGATGAGATGTTAAAGAAATTCACAAAAGATGACCTTTCTTAGTGAAGTCAAAAATAGTATAAATTGATGAGATTAAAAGAGAGAGGCTTGGGAACAAGGAACAAATGTATAGCAGTCTTCATTGAAGATGGGTAATGAATAGGCTCAAGATGACTGAAAATATTGTGGAACAATGTTGAAAACTCAGCTGACGTTGGAAAGCACAAATAGTGGATTCAATTATCACATTTAGAGTGTGTCCTCTAGAAATGCTTTGTAGACCAAAGAAAACAGATGTTCAGCTGTACTAAGGGTGAGATATTGGCAAGACATCTGTAGTGCAAGATCAAGGGAATGAAAGGAGCTAAGGACAAAGTTGAAAGGGTGAACCATGATTTAGGTCTGGGTTAGGAGGTCAGGAAGACTCTTGCCTAGAGAAATGGGAACTGATAAATAAGGGAAGAAAGAATTAAGGAACTGACAGTCTTTGAGAGGGCAAAGAGCGAGTCCGAAAACTGATGGAGAGGTTGTAATTAAGGAAACCGAGGGAAAGGTTGTGATTAAGAAAACGGTTCTGGATATAAGGAGAACAAAATTATTTTCCTGTGCACAACCCACTGCCAAAGAACATGGAAGAAGAATGTCATTGAAAAGAAAGATGTTTCATCCAACACTCGTATCTCCACAATCTCTATCTTTTTCAGCTCTAGTAAAAAACTGTCCCTGTCTTCAGAGAGCTTATAGGGAAAATAGTCTGAATTATTTCTTAATTTTCTGGCTTATGTTCATCATTCCTCTTCTGATAGTCACAACTGTATCACATGTCTACAATCCATTCTTTTCAAGCTCCTATACAGATCTAATCCAGGTTTTGTACTGGACTCAACCCTAATGGATAAGTAACTTCAGGCTATGTCACCAAACTTTTTTTCTCCATCTGCAAAATAGCATTAGTTCTATCTTTTGAGGATAATTTGTATAAACATAAAACAGGTTTTTAATAATTTAAAAAAGCATATCCCTGTATTCTCAACTATATGTTAAGAAACCTCCCTTATGGAAATAGTTTTCTTCCAGCTGAGGTTTTTTAAAACAAGATCATCTTTATTGTTTTTCCCTCTTTTTTAAACCTACAATAGTCTCTTCTAAACTCCAAATATGTGAGATCTAATTAAGAAAATAAATTGATGAATGGAGTGCATCCAGAGACATGGAAGAATCGGAATCTCAGAGGGAAGGTGGGAGAGGATGGGTGGGTAGGAGTTAATCAATCAAAGACTATATATACATATATGCATAACCCATGGACATAGATAATATGTTGGTAAGGGCCTGGGGCTGGGGAAGGGGAAGGAAGGAGGGGACATATGCAATACTTTCAACAATAAATAATTTTTTTAATGTAAAAGTTTATATCCCCTTGGGGAAATTTCTTTTAGTTCTGGTTTCTCCTTGCATAGCTTTGCAGGACCTTTTGCAATGACCAGAAATAATGCCTGTGAGGTATTCAGCACTGTGCCCACTGTGCCCACTGTGAATAGCAGTCCAGAGGATGGGAGCCCTAATGGCACTGGTTCTACAGAGTAACAGCACTCTTGTCATTATGCCCAAACTTTACTTTCTCAAACATAACTCTAACATTATTAGATTCTGGAGAATTTAGTGGTTGTCTTTAATATCATTGAGGCTAATCATAAACCAATTTATCTTGAGTACCTCATTAAATGCTAAACTTCTTGAGACAGAAACTAGCCTGCAATTCAAAAGTAGATTTCACATGTCTAGGTTAGTTAGTTCAAGGACAATAGGCATGCAATAAATACTTGTCTTAAAGTCTAGCATTATAATGTCACACCACATTAATGAGAAGAATAATAGCATTTTGTATATTTGTCTAATTCAATTAGCAAAGGCTACTATTTCTGGAAGTGGGTTCTACAATTCAATTAAGTTCTTTCAAATGTGGTCAGTGGATATAAATCATAACTCTTGTGTATTAGGGAAAAACTTAGATGTGATCCTAATAGAAGTGTTTTGAAGCCAAGACACGGCCTAGCATATTTATTCAGGTGCAGGCTAGGCTAAAGGAGACCCTCCAGTGCATGAATTTTCATGCACCGGGCCTCTAGTTATCCTATATAATAAGAGAGGAATATGCTAATTATATCTTATGCCCTGAGACATAATGACCAACCACATAATGACCAGATCATGTTTCTGCAGGAGGATGGGGCAGTGAACTACAAGTGGGTGGCCAACAGCTACAGGAGGGAGCAGGACAGCAAGCTATAAGGAGGCAGGGGAAAGGGAGTGGCGGGAGCTGCAGGAGGGCGGGGCAGTGGGTGGAGAGCTACAAGAGGGCAGCAGTGACCTACTGGCGAATGGATTCATGCACAGTGCTACTAGCTTATATAATAATGCAAAGTTGGTGATTTTTGAGAAATCATAAAAATCTCAGGTATTCACTTGTCAAACAATGTGTATTTGTATATTTTAAGAGTACAGGGTGTGTACATATGATTATCTGCTAACAACTATAATTACTTATGCTTAATAAATGTTTCACTGCTAATCTAGTTCTATGAAACTAAGTGGTTTAATCACCAAATATTTTGAATAATTATATAATATTTTAATATATTCATATATAAAATGATTACTTGTAAGAATCAGTAATTCAATGTAAATTTTTGCCACATGTGTGTAATATAATTGTGTGTATTTATATAAAATGTTTTCACACATGAAAAAAATAACATAAAATAATTGAATGTGTAATAGTTATAAGGCTGCCCAGATCTCTTTAGCAATGGGTATTGATTGTTACACAAAGAAGCTTCACTTCATTAAAAATAAAGTGACTTAGTCATTGTGGCTCCATCAGCAGAACCTGGTGTCATCGTTACAAGAATGATGTGTTTGATGGAAGTATTAGGGTCTCTTTAAAGCTTCCGTTGTAACATAATGATTTGCCTAGATTTTCACAGTCAATTATCTTGTATGTCACACACCAAAACAAATGTCTCTTCACTCTGGACTAAAAGAAACTGGAGCAAAAGGCCAGGATCACCTTCTGAAAGAGTATTTCCAGTTTTTGCTGGCTTGGCATTGTCTATGATCCAGAGGCCAGCGGGATAGCAGTGTAGATAATTATTCAAGCAATTGGGCTGCCTAATATCTGAGTAATCGTGGAACACTTGAGTACATATCATGGAGTAGTGGAAAATGTGGTCAGTAAATGTAATCAAGGCAAGGTGATAGAAAACCATAACTTCCAGGTGAAGAATTATGGAAGTTCTATAAATTCGGTGGAGAGCCACGAAAGAACTGAGCAGAGGACCAGTGTGCTGATTTACCAGGATGAATCTGGCTGTTACAGTGAGTGGAGTAGTGGTTTAAGGAATGAAGGAAGTGAAGATAAAAGAAGGAAGAACATCAAACTTGCTAAAAGACTAGATCTTAATTACTCCCACTCCCCCCAAAATTACTGATAATTGTATGATGTGATATAGGTGTTAGCTAATGCTACAGTGGAAATCATATGGCCATATAAAATCTAATGAGCATGTTGCACATGTTAAACTTACACAATATTATATTGCCAGATATATTTCAATTAAAATAAAACACCTGAAGCAAATAGAACGGTAATACAGGCAGCCTGGCACAAACTACTGAGGGAGTGATCTGCTGGTATCCTTGGGGAAGGAGTGCATTTTAGGTCTACATGTGGCTATGTGTGGTGAATCATTACATTGGAGGACAGGTCAGAAGCTGGAGCCAAAAGGAGTATCAAAGCTTACAGTTTGGGTAATCTTTAAATAATTAATGTAATTAGTTAAATTAAAAGAAATGTTTTTAAATAGTTGATATGAAAGATTTAGACTAATAGAATTGAGAATACTAGCAGAAAAAAACACACACAGAGAATTAGAATACATGTCATTCCCATAGTACATGTTTTTTTGAAAACTTGCAAGGGTTTTTGATTTGTTTGTTTTTCACCATAGGTCATAGGATACAAACATTTTAAATTTTATTGGTATTGCCACCGTGTTCTCTGAAGTGATTGAACAGATATGAATTTCCCTTAGCTCTTTATAAGTGTTTTTCTTCCCCAATACTTATTATCATAATTTTAAACCTTTTGCTGACAGTATCTCTCTTGAGGTGACATTTTCCTGATTACTAATAAAAATAAGCATCTTTTATTAAATTGAATGGCAATTCAGAGTTCCTGTTCTTTGGATGTCCTGTTCATCTTCTTGGTCTATATCTTCCTATTATATTTTGCTTTCCTAATTGGTCTTATAGATGTTCTCTATATAATGTTACTCTAATTCTTTGTTTGCTATATGTCTTGCAAATAACTTTTTCCAGTTTTTTCTCTTAACTTCACATATGTGCTTCTGTTTCTAAAATATAACTTTAAATATCTTGCCCAAATCTATATATATATTTGTGATTTTAAACTGTGACCTCTCCTGGCTCATAGGTTGGTGCTCAACAACGGAACCCAAGCTAGTCAGGCTGGCATTTATGTTTTATTTAAGTGAACCTGATTAAAAGAACTTTGATAATAATTCCAAAGCAATTTAGTCAGTTTTAATTCAAAAAGCATCTGAGATCCAAAGATATGTCCAGAGAGCTACTATTTCACAAAATATTTATTCTAGTTTTAAAATAATTTTCCCTATGGCACACAAGCCACATGTGGCTCTTTGGCCCCTTGAGTGTGGTTCTTCCACAAAATACCACTTCCTGGATGAGTCTATTTTGAAGAAATGGCATTAGAAGTTTTTTTTAAGTTTAAAAAATTTGGCTCTCAAAAGAAATTTCAATCGATGTACTGTTGATATTTGGCTATGTTAACTAATGAGTTTGCCGACCACTGGCCTATACTCTTAACAATCCAAAGCCTTTCTCAAAATGTGCTCAAGTGACCTAACTCAGTGGCAGCCTCGTAGGATGTGCTGATAAAGCTGCTCTTTGGAATTCATATATACTTCCACTCTTTGGCCAGATGCAGGTGGTCAACATAGCAACAATCAGATTGACTCACTTTGAACTCATAAAGCTATGTTACACACTTTGGTTGCCTAGGCCCTTTCCATAGCATCGTCTTAATACATAAAGGGCAGTGACAGCCTGTAAAATTGCAGATTCTTTTCTTTCAGAACTTTCTCCCACGCATTTTATTCTTTCCTTTGCTGTATATTTTTTAGTGTATTTTTCTGTTAAGCATCAGTGCTGTTTTAAGTATGACTGGCACATCTTTTATGTGGCTCTGTAGCATCACGGATGATACCTTTTGGAGCTGACAGCCTTCTTATTAAAAGTGTCATTTGTCTTCTTTGTCTGTAGGTACAGATCACTGAGAGAATGGACTTTTCTTTTTCTCAGTTAAGCTACCGCTACCTGAATTTCATTGATGAGAGCACATGCGAAAGTTGACTTTACCGCTCTGATGGCTCATCCTGGCCATGGTGATGGGCGTTGAGCGTGTTAATTGGTTACCCACACTCACACAGGATTTGATTAGAAACCTAATTCTCTTTGCCGACTCTTCGAGCCTATCAGAAAGTGTTTTCTTAAGAAAACGGTGCCTTTTTTCACATAAATTCCTTCAGAACATTTGCTCAGACCTAGGAATTCATATAGCAATCTCAAGAAAGTTCAAAGAACACCATTCTAGAGGCCCGGGTTTCTTTTCTAATTTTACCCTCAGATCTTTATGAATGCTGTGTGACAGGCTTCTCAGCCATAAAGCATTATTCACTGTTCATGTTCCAAGTGTAAAAGGCACTAGTGGGAATGCTACAATTCACATTTGTGAGTTGCTGAGTCTTAAGTTTTTATTTTTAAATGGACCATCGGGAGCAAACATAGTTGAATTAATTATATCATCAGTTCCTAGCACAGTGTTATAATTCTTTTCTACAAGACTTGTTTTATTTCCTTCTTTTTACTCCATACTTCCCTTACTCCACTACCACTCACTCTGAAGTGTTTGATGTATGTTTTTAAATATGCTTGTAACTTATGCAATATGCAGTTACAAAGTTTCCACATTTTTAAAGATAAGCTTTCCAATAACAATAATCTCATTTACTATAACTTGAACTTGAGCAAACACAAGTTTTAATAAATGTGTAAAAGAAGTAAATGATAAATCAATAGGAGCTATGGGAAATGTTGAAATCCAGTCAATGGGAAAGCGATTTTGTTTTGGTGAGATATTAGACTGTGGTAAGGTGGCCTTATTTGAACAGTGGCCTGGAGTCAGGCACAGAACTAAGATTTTTACTTTAGCTTTAAGATGTCATTGTGGTCATCAATACAAATGAAAAAGATGCATTTAAGAGAGCTAAAGTGACTGGCCAAAAGACACACAGCTACATTAGGATTCTTCAGTGAAATTAGGTCTGCACTCTTCTCTCCAAAATGACATAGTTTATATCTGTGGAAATTCCTAGCAGAAAAAAAAGTTGTCTTAAAGAGATCTGAGAAGATTTCACTGAGGAAGGAACATATGACCTAAATGTTGAAGAGCAGAGTAAACTTGGACAAGCTTGTAGGGGATGCACACATAGTAAGCAATGGTATAAAAGTGTATTCAAGAGACGGGAAGTAGTCTCCTTTGGCTGCGTTGTTGGGATAATAGCCGTTAGAAAGTCGGAAAGGCAGACTGAATCCAAATAATTAGATATGGGCTATTAGGCTAAGAAATTTGGTTCTGTCTTAAAAAAATACAGGAATTTATATTCTGGTGGGTTAGGATTATGGGCGGTAAATTCCTTTCTCAGTACATGTGTACAAGGTGAAGATGAGTCATGAGACAATCCAATACAACATCAGTGAACTTGCATAGCCCCTTCTGTGTTCTAATTGTGTTCAAATCTAACTGAGAAAAATAAGACTAAGAATCGAAATAATTGGAAGTGATTATAATAATAAATTACAGTATTATTATTATTATTATTATTATTATTACTTATTGAAGTATTTTTGAGATGCCATGCTGGATCCTTTCTATGTATTGTCAGAATTATTGTAAGAATACTAAATGGTAGTGTAATTATTTTCCCATTTTACAGACTTAGGAATGAGACTTATAAAAGATAGATGACTAATCTAGAGTCACACAGCTAGTAAATGGGCAAATGCCTCCAGAATCAATTTGTGTATGATTCTCAACCATAAACTCTAATGTCTCTTGTAAGTTAACTAGAGGCCCAGTACATGAAAATTCATGCACTGGAAGGGTGTGGTCCTTCAGCCCAGCCAGCCCCCTAGCATTGTCCAGGAACCCTTATGGGGTTACCTGGCGATCAGGGGAAGGCGATGCCCCCATCACACCTCTGCTGCTGCCACTGCTGGCTGCACAAGCCTCAGTTGGCCCTGGTTACCTGAGCCTTGGGTGGCCCTGGGGGCTGGGAAGCTGCCATCCGAGGCTTGCCTGCACCTTGGGTGTTGGCTGGGCAGATGCCATCCGAGGCTTGCCTATGCCTCAGGCCGGCCCTGGGTGGCTGAGAGGATGGGAGACTCTGGAGGCAGGTACATGGAGCAGTCACATGCCTGCTGTCCCAGTGGGGCTGAGGGGACTGGGCACCACCATCTTGCGGCTGTGGTCACTGCCATCTTTGAGAGCATGGCAGCAATTAGCATATTCCCTCATATTGGCTGTGGGTGTCACCATCTTTGTGAGGGTGTGAGAGTCAATTAGCATATTCTCTCTTTATTAGATAGGATGGTTAAGTGGTGGTCAGGGCATACTCAGTTAAACTCAAGGCGGTATTGGGAAATTTTTATCAGATTTCAACTGAGAAAACAGAAAGCAGGCAAGTACTCTCTGAGGAAACCAGGGCATAGTTTTAAAGAATGAAATCATCGCTTTGAAGGACGTACTTCATCCTCTCCAAGAATAAGGCTGATAGGACTGTACATTTTAATCGAGTCATGTGGCTGTAAGCAGCCTCCAGGGGGCCATCTTCTTTTTGCAGCTGGAGGCTTTTTCAAGATTTGAAATGCATAGGTAATGAGGTTTATGTCAGAGGGAAGGGGGTCAAAGCTTTTATATTATGTGGGTTCAACTGTTTGTTATGGGGAGATGGTCCCAGCTGAATTTTTTGGAGCAAAGAGAAAATAAATCTCTTCAAATAAGGGAACTGCTTTTTTCTTCATTCATTTAATGTAATTTCTCTACCTCTGAACCAATCTTTTATCATCTGGGTAATGGAGAATAAACTCATTGATTCTTCTTCAGGTTCCAAACCAATTCAGAGAATTTTGTCATCTCTGATCCAAGTAGGAAGGATATTAGGATACCATTTACATGTACACAGGTGGTTCATGGAAGCCTGTATATTCTAGAGGAGAAATTATTGACCTAATAACTGAAATTCCAACATTTTCAACATAAATCTACAGATGTTTCTATGTGGATGCCTGATAAAGAATGTTAATACTAGAGTTAATACTGACCCCCTTATCTGCAGGGTATGTGCTCCGAGCTCAGTGGATGCCTGTAACCTCAGTGGATGCCTGTAATAAAGCTTGACTTTTATTTATATATTCTATTTACCTATACATACCTGTGAAGTTTAATTTATAAATTAGAAACAGTAAGAGATTAACAATAATAATAAAACAAATATAATAATATATTGTAATAAAAGTAATGTAAATAACTTTGGAGCCATTATTAAGTAAAATAAGGGTTACATGAACACAGCACTGTGTTACCGCAATAGTTGATCTGATAACAGATGAGTACTAAGTGATAATGGGCAGACAAGATACATAGCTTCGATATGCTGGACCAAAAGACAATTCATATTCCAGGAGGGATGGAGCAGGGCAGTGTGCAATTTCATCACGCAACTCATAATGACATGCAATTTAAAACTTACTGTTTATTTCTAGAATTTGCTATTTAATATTTTCAGATTGTGGTTGACCACAGGTAACTGAAACCTCAGGAAGCAAACCCATTAATAAGGGGAGATTACTTATTTCACTTTCTGAAACTATAAAAATTGGATATCTTAACTTTATGCAATATGTGTAGTCCTGTGATAAGTCACATGCTAGTAAATAAAAATATTATTCAGTTCCCAAAAAGAGCTTTGTAATTATATAATTCCAAGGTAATTATTTTCATTTTCTAAATTATTTAATTTTATATAGCAAGATTACTTAATCAGTGGACAATATTTACCCCTTACCTAATTCATAGAAATATTATAAGAATTCAATGTTTAGAACCCCTAATTTTCTGGAATTGATCTAAAAACATGATAATTATCCTATCTAATAAAACAGTAATATACAAATTAACCATCACTCCACAAGCCATGCCCACCAGCCAATCAGGAGCAAGTATGCAAATTAACCCCAACCAAGATGGCTGCGGCCATGGAGTGAACAGGAGAGAGGCTTGGGTTTCCCCGGCAATGGAGGAAGCCAAGCTTTCCACACACCCTGGTGAGCCTAGGCCTCCACTCAAGGCTACAAAGTTTCAATTATAGAAGATAAATAAATCCCAACAAAAATGGTGGCAGCCATGGAGCTGGAGAGAGCAGGAGATTAGGGTTGCCCCCATTGATGGAGGAAGCCAAGGTTTCTGCACAGCCTGGCCTGCCTTGGTCTTCGCTTAAAGCTATAATGTTTCAATTATAGAAGATAAATAAATCCCAAGAGAAATGGCAGCCACCATGGATGAGCAGGAGGCTTGGCTCCATTCCAGGTTACAGTTTCAACTGTAGAAGATAAATAGATCTCAGATACCAGGGCCTCTGCTTGGGTCACTGGGGGGTGTGACTGGTCTGCAAATCACCACAGGTCCCTCACCCAGGCTGCCCCATGCCCCAAGAGAACCCCCACCCTTATCTGGGACACCCTTCAGGGCAAACCAGCTGACCCCCCCACCCGTACACCAGGCCTCTATCCTATCTAATAAAAGAGTAATATGTGGAATGACCATCACTCCAACACACAATCAGGCTGGCAGGGGAGTTGTTAGGTGGTGATCAGGCTGACAGGCAGAAGCAGTTAGGGGCAATCAGGAAGGCAGGCAGGCAAGTTCACTGCTACTTGGAACCCACATGCATGAGGAGGTGTGTGTGCTTTAGGATTAAGAGGTGTGACGCAGGTTTGGTTGCATCCAACACCTACCCTGCCCATTCAGGCCTAAATGGGCAATCAGGCATTCCTTGAGGGGTCCCAGAGTGGAAAAGATGTAGGCTGGGCTGGGGGGACCCCTCCCCCACTCCTCGTGCATGAATTTCATACACGGGGCCTCTAGTTTATAATAAGGATGTATCATCATTACAACTAAGTGTTGTAATACTGTACTTATAAATCAAATGTTTTAATTTTTAAATTAATTTAATGTTTAAATTACATTTACTGGTAAGTGAAGAAAAATAGTTAATCAAATAGATAACAGTTATTGGAGGCTGAGTATGATACTAACTCATTTAATCTGTACTACCCTATTCAATAAATAACTCATATTGTTGAAAAACCTATTATGTGCTAAGATTTGCATTCAATGCTGGAGATAACAGTGGTGAGTGCGACAGATACAGATAGATACAGTGAAGCCATGAAGCTTAAGAACCAGAAAATATTAAACAATAACATAGGGTCAGGACAGACAGGGGACTGTATATTAACATGTCAGTCTGAGTCTCTGAGTCCCTGAGTTCACTGCCACTTGGAACCCACATGCATGAAGAGGTGCATGTGCTTTATGGTTAAGATGTGTGACTCAGATTTGGCTGCATCCAGTGCCTACCCTTTCTTTCTATCACATTATCTTGCCCCATAAGAATAAATACTAGTTTCCTAGAATCCTTTTTTTTTAATTACCATTTTAGCATGTAAATAAGCATACCTTCCATAAAATAGTACTAGCATTAGCTCTTATACTTGCATCTTACCATGGAGAAAGAACTCTTGGCCTTTTCCATTTCTACTTTCACTGATGATGATACTATCGTTACAGTTGCCTGGACACTGCCTTCAAGGCCAGGCGAGAGAAGATGATAGCAATTAAAGGGCATAATGCTTTCCAAACTGCAGGTGTTCTGACATGCTCCTTTTCTGACTCAGCAAGCATGTTAACATCAACTTTTTTGTCAACCTTCAAGGCACTGGTATAATGAGTTGATCTTTTTTTTTTTTTAACTATTATTATATTAATGAAAATGAGACATAACAGTTGTGGGGGTTTTTCCAAGTAGAGTACTGAGGCCCCACTTCGGAGGCCCATGAGATTACTTTTGTTTCAGAGTATTTCAATTACCGTTGCAGTGCACTAAGGAGCAGCTACGTTAATATCTTATTAATTCCACAGTAGTCATTGTTCCTTACCTGGTATCTGACATAGCTGCACTAGCATTCTGCCTAATCAGGCTGCTTTCTTTCCCCTGATGATTTGTAATGCACAGGAAAAGGACTTGTTATGTGCTCCACCTTACCTGTTTTGCTGTTAACACTGGGCACACAGTGTGGCTGAGTCATAGAAACCACGGCTTAATTATTATCCTGAAGGTATTGTATCCTGAATAATGATTCCATGTCATTAACAAATGACAATCCCAGGCAATTGTTTGAGTCAGTGAATAATATCAAAGGTGGATGTCATAGCCCACTTTTATTATGCCAAGAGTAAATATCACCTGTAACTTGGCTTCTCTCTTTTGTCTTAATTAGCATTTGTAATTTAGCGGGAAATTACCTAAATCACATATGCTCATAAAGAATCATGGAGACCTGGCTGGTGTGGCTCAGTCATCTCATGCATTAGGAGGTTGCTGGTTTGATTTCTGGTCAAGGGAAAATACCTGTGTGCAAGCTTGATCCACAGGAGGAGGTGTTGGGGTGGGGGTGGGGGGAGTGGGCAACTGCTCAATATTGCTCCCACATCAATGTTTCTCACATCGCTATTTCTCTCTCTTCCCCTCTCCCTTCCTCACTCTCTAAAAACCATAAAAAAATATATATTTGGAAAATAAGGCAAGGTGGCAAAGTGTCCAAGGCAAATGAAACATTCCTATTTATTTTAGTCATTTATTCATTCACTCACTTAAAAACTATTTCCTGAGCACTTAGTCTGTGCCAAGTTCAGGGTTAGGCCCTGCAGACAAGACATCAAGATAGACAGTAAAGAAAGGAAGGGGCACTTGAACTCCAGCAGACACTTTGAGCTGTGTGGCTGACTCTTAATTCTGCCAACAGGATGCCCTTTTTATTACTATCAGCTTTCCATTTTATTACTATCACTCTTTGGGGCAATGAAGTAACAAAAATACAGCTAGTGTTTCATAGGTGAAAATGCTTCCTGCATACAGATGTGATGGTTATTGGGGTATGGATGGGAGAAAATGTGGTAAATTAATTTACGGAGGTCATCTTCTTTAATTTGGGAAAGTTGAAAACTTGTTTTGTAACTTTTTACAATGAAGATTTAAATGTTTCAGATATGTGCCCATCCTTAATGCATCCAAAATTATTCCTAAAACCCATACGACGGGAGGATTTGGAGTCAATACTGCCTACAACTAGGTAATTGGATTATTGAATGTGATGAATAAGCAGAGAAAAAGGCAAGGAGTACCCAAGAGAATCTTAGATATCATTATTCCTGTTGTTTCTCAAACCATTCTGCACAGACAAGTGGCATTTCTCCTCCTCTTCTACTAGTTCCTTCTTTTTTTGTTATTGTTTCTCATCTGTGTCCCTGATCAGACAAATTCACATTTCCCTTTGAACTAAAACTTCCACTTCCATTTGGAATGTATTATTCTTACTTTAGCGACAGCCACCGTTTGTGAACTAGGTCAAGTCCCTGCTTTGATCTCTTTCCAGCGATGAGCAAAATGAATTCCCTGTTTCTCAGGTAGGAGATTCATCAGATTCTGGTCCCCATATGGTGTATTACCAGAAAAAGACCCTATTATGTGTCAAAGAAACATTTCCCACTGCTTCAGTGTCCCTGATCACTATCAGGCTACTCAAAGATGCAATAATTCATGTCCATCAGTATCACAGTTGTAACTTATTTTAGATACCTTGATTCTAGTTTGTGTGTGTGTCTACACACACAAACACACACACACACATGTATATGTGTGTATAAATTAAAATTACATATGTATGTACATACACATACATATGTGAGCACCTATATACATAAATTAAATTTTAATGAAAAGCAAAGTCCTTGTTAAATCATCATACATTCAATATTTAATTATATTGTTGAGCACCTACTACATGCCAGGCATTCAGGAATACACAGAATGAAACAAAGCCTGCATGCTGTTGGTGTTTACAATGCAGTGGGGGAGCAATAAAGAACTGGGAGTAAAAAACAAGAGTTTGTATATCAATTGGTAATAAGTTGCTAGAAAGATAAAGAAAGCAGGAAAAGGAGCTCAGAAGTGCCAAAGAATGGGAGAGGGGAAGTTTGCTCTTTTAAATGCCCTAGTCAGGGAAGGCTTCACTGACAAGGTGACATTTGAATACCCTGTTTCTCCCGAAAGTAAGACATCCCCAGAAAATAAGATCTACTTCCTCTCACTGTAATATAAGGCACCCCCCTGAAAATAAGACCTCCCCGATAATAAGGCCTCCCTGGAATATAAGGCCCCCCAATGCTACCGTAAGGCCTCTGACTCCTGATTTAAAGAGACCTCATACTGCCTGAACAGCTCCCGCTGCGCTGCGGCCAATGAGTGAGCAGGTTTGTGTTGACAACTACATACTACCGTACAGTATACAGGTAATAAATTTCTTTTTTGTTGTTGTTGTTCAACAATAGATGTGTACCATATTCTTCTTCATGGAAAAATAAGACATCCCCTGAAAATAAAACCTAGCGCATCTTTGGGAGCAAAAATTAATATAGGACACTGTCTTATTTTCGGGGAAACAGGGTAGGTTCCAGATAAATGTGAATGAGAAGGCAGCGGGCTATCTGGGGGAAAGTGTATCACAGGTAAAAGGAACAGTAAGTTCAAAGGCTTTGTGACTGGATTGTGTGTGCCTTTTTTTCAGACACAGGAAGGAGCAGTGTCTCTGAATTACTTAGCTTGGCAGAGGGATGCCATTGGAGTGGAGCAACACCATTGATACAGAAAACAGTGTGACTGGTGCCCCCTAGAGTTGTGCAGTGAGCCCACCCTTGCAAGGACACTAGTGTGGCTATAGGGTAAAAGGAAGGAGGGCAAAGTGGTAGATGAAGTCTGAGAGTTATCGAGAGCCAGATCTCACAGGGCATTAGAGGCCTGTGTAAGGACTTTAGGTTTTTTTCAATGGAGGGCTGAAAAATGCTTAACATTCACGGGGTGAAGGGTGACTATGATTTATAACATCTACCAGTTGTTATGATGGAAGTATTCTTTCGCCAGGACTGAGTTCAAGTGTGACATTGCTGCATGTAGAGCTGGTGAGACAGTGCAGTAGTTCAACTTACACATTAGTCTCCCACTTATCCAGTTTTACTTTCTTCAGTTTCAGTTACTCTGGTCAACTCGGTACAAAAATATTAAATGGAAAGTTTCAGAAAAAAACAATTGCGTGCCATTCTGAGTAGCATGATGAAATCTCATACTGTCCTACTCTGTCCCCCCACCCAGAGGACTAAACCCTTTTCAACATATGCACACTGTATATTAGTATGCTACTTGCCTTTAGTCCTTAGTACTTATCTGAGTTATCAAACGGACTGAGGTGGTGTCACAGTGCTTGTGTCCAAGTAACCCTTATTTTACTTAATATTGCCAAATTGACATGTTTTATTACAGTTAAATTGCTATCATTGTTCTATTTTGTTATTAGTTGTTGTTAATCTCTTACCATGCCTAAAATTAAACATTATCATAGGTATACATAAGAAAAGACATAGTATATATAGTTCATATCTGAGGTTCCAGGCATTCACTGAAGATCTTGGAACATATCTACAACAAATAAAAGAGAAACTACTGGCTAGTATTTCTACATGCAGTTATATGTAAATATTGCCAGGGCTTAGGAAACAGTAAACTGTAACATAATTAGAAAGAGGTGAGTTTTAAGTATTTATTTTACATATAATTTATTTAATTATAGACTTATATAATTTAATTTTTAACAGTGGCTCTCTCTAACCAGCTTGCAACATTCCTAAAAATTTAATAGTTACCTCCAACTGGTGTGAGCTGGCTCCAGCATACCACTGGTTTTCCTATTAGTGAGGGTTTTCAGGCAATGACATAAGTCGTCATACTAGGGCTTGAAAGAGATCACTCTGCTATATGGAAACAGCTAGCAAGTGGGAAAAGGCAGAACCAGGGAGACCAGTCAGAAGGTTTGCAAGAACTCTTGGGGTTTAGCGTGGATTCTTGGGGAAACTTTCTCCCCTGTCACGGCTTTCCTTCCGTGTGACTTATAGACATTGATGTAGAGGCCAGTCTTAGTCATTTACTTTAGTTCCTCTGTTCTGAGATGCAAAGCCTCTTTGCAGGTAATGTTTCTGAAGTTAGGATGAAATTGGAATGCATCTCCAAATTGATTTTGTACATTTAATATATACTGCTTCTTTTTCCCTAAAATGTTGGTATTAAATCAATGTGGGTCTTGCAATTGATAGCATTTTACAATTGATAAAATATTCCATTTTTCTCTGTGAACTACAAAACGTATTGTATTATTGTTTGTGCCGACCATTGAATAAAACTGATAAAGACTTTGAGATATAAATAGATGTTCTCTAAATAAAGTCTAAGAAAAGTGAGAATGTTTTAATAGGAGAGCTAGGCCCTGAGGTGTGGAGAAAGGTACAAGAGGAATCAATGAATCAAGCAATAATGGAGGCCAGTGAACTCTCCTCCAATTAAGACAGACAACTATCTAGGTGTGTGATTTAAGGAGTATAGCATCCTTTCCCTGTCATCCTACAAAGATGTATTTTCACTAGTTCAGTTCTTTGGGGTTAAAGCCTTGTTTCCAGGTGGTCTCTGTTAAAATATCTAAAAACCTGAAAACTTCCCAAGAGGCATAGCTTATTCACAGAGGGACCATTGAAAAGATTAAGGGGAGGGAAGTACCCAAAGAAAATGAGACAGACAATGTTAATGGAGGGTCAGTGCTGTTTAAGGGCCTAATGCAGAGTTTCTCAAAGCCAAACAATGCCTGGACCCCATAGAACAGATTCCTTTGACTTCAGCAAATGATACCAGCATGTGCTTTAGGATGCCATTCTGCCAATCCTGCCACTTTTCTGCATTGTAACTACTACTCATCTTTATTTCTGTGCTCCCATGCTCATCCCAAAGGCTGTTTGACATTTGTTTGGCAGAAAAGCATAGATTAAATCTGCCTTTATTCTTGTCTCTCCAGCCAGGGATAATTAAATGTGTATATTACTCTATATCACATTTTGCAGTTTTTATCATGCCCCATCCAAATCTCAATTTATTAAATGACTCAAGAAATGAGTCAATTAATAACAATATTTTTGATCAGTAATTATCATTGAGAAAGAGAAGTTTTTGTTTTTTGTACAAGGTAAAAATAATTTAACAGGAATATAATGGACACTGAATGATTATTGTCTTTGAAATTAGGGCACACAGAAATGCTTAAACATACATTATTTGTTAAGTGCTATCAATTTAGATGAGAACTAGAAGCTAACATAATTGTGAACCCAAACAGAACTCCTTGTTAGATTTATAAATATTTATAAATATGCAGTTATTTATTAGGCATCCTAATGATTTTTCTTTCTGAGATTATCAGTGAAAATTTTCCCCTTAAACTTCTTAAAATAGATGTGTGGACCACCCTCTCCAGCTGTCTGGAGACTCCAGTTGAAACAGCTCTGGTCAAGTTCATAATTTCCACACTATGAACTTTGCTGGGGTCCTCCAGCCTCTGTGTCCCTCCCACCTAATCACCCACCTCACACTTCAAAAATACCTCTTGGTTATGATTCTAATTTCTACCTGTTAGGATTCAATATATGATTCACTTAATAGAATCCTCCTACTGCAACTAAACAATTTAAAAACCACTGGTCTGTCATATGGGACATCACCAAAGAATGGACAAGTTGGAAAAGTGTTCAAAGGAGTAAAAAATTAGGAGAAAAGTTACCCATTTCAACTTAACCTAGATCACCATTTTAAAGGACCTGCTTAGAGGATTATTATATGAGTATCAGTGAAAAACAGTTTTCATGTCACAATGTTAACTAATAAGTAAAATGTAATGGTTTTGGAGACCACTGTGTGACATGATTTGTTTTGCTCAGACAGTTCGCAGGCTTTTTCTCATTTAATCCTCTGTGAAGTCTCATTTACTGGTCAGAAAAATGAGATGCTCAAACTCAGACTCGTCTGCCTGGATCCAGAGTCCTGTTAAACTGATTGTACTGCGTTTCAAACTCTTGGAATCTCTGACATTCCCTGAGTAGTTTAAAGAAGCGTGTGCTATAAATAACTCTCTCCCTGAGGTGCCTTAGGGTTGGCTCAGTACAGAGTCAGTAATTGTGTTGGATGACCAATCTGACAACCCAGCCTGTTGGCCAACTTTTCTATTTGATCTGAGATTCTTTACAGGGTAGTTCTGGCATGGGAGAGGACGGAGATGAGAAATGGATGACACCATACTGCAGGATTAAGCCCAACATGTTATTTAGTGGAAAAGTGTTCCCAGTCTAAACTCAAGCTCATTCATTCACTACTCTATACACGTCATAAATCAGCCAGAAGAGGCTATTTCCATATTTTAATTTGCTTCAAAAATCTCTCCAACTTTCTCATTTTGTAGATAAAGGTTCAACATCATGTGAAGCAGTGTGTGTTGAATTTTAATGCTCTCTTCAGAAGTCATACTTATTCACTTTGTGGGTTTTTGACACTCTTCTGATGTACAACCATAACCTAACTTGCTTTCAGGATTTGTTTGTATCTGGAGTTGTTTATTATTAAAACTAGAGGCACAATGCACAGATTCATGCACTGGTGGGGTCCCTCGCATGGCCTGTGGAGATCGGGCCGAAACCAGCAATCCAACACCACCTGCCGCTCCTGCTTGCTGCTCTCACTCATCATAGCCCCACTGAGCCAGCCCAGTCAGTCCTGATCGGGAAAGGCTTGCACAGCTGCGGTGGCGCTCACCAGCTATGAGCCCTGCCTTTGGTGCCCATCAGCTGAGTGGTGGTCCTGCTTTGGGGACACACTCACCACCAGGGGGAAGCTCCTGCATTGAGCGTCTGCTCCCTAATGGTCAGTGCATTTCATAGCAACGGGTCGTTGGCTTGCTTTGGCGCATAGATATACACACACACACACACACACACACACACACACACACACGTATGTATATGTATATATATATATATATATATATATATATATATATATATATGTATGTATGTATATGTGTATATATATATATGTATATATACAACACACATACACATACTTCTAAGCTTCTGTCTTAGCTATTTAGAAAACTAAAAAAAAAAAAAAAATCCTGTTGCCCTTGAAAAATATCATGATTATTGCTAATATCTTATTGAGATATTTCAAAAAAGATTTAAAAATGGATTTCATAATATTTTAGCCATTCTGATAGATGAGTTATATTCTGCATCTCATGAATCTTTTCAAAATATTGAACCCTGGAAAAAGCCATGAGACAGAAGAACGCAATTAGTAAATGTTTGAATATCAAATTTGAAAACATCTCAGAAATATGATTTATGGTATCTAAAATATTTTTAAATATGTGCACTAGAAAATCCTTAAATGAAGTATATGGCAATATTAAATATAATTTTGCATTTTTTATTAAAGTAAAAATATTTTAAGCCTCAATTCTTTGCTAAATATAAAAGTTTCCAAAAGGAAAAGTTTAACTGTTAATATATATTTTAAGCTCTAATTTTGTAAGAGGTATATCAAATGTAGTTGTATTTCAGACACAAAAACTTAATGCATATACCTTATACTTTAGTAGTTGTGTCTTGTTACATAAAACACATTATACCTAGTTACCAGTCTTGGTTACTAAGATGTAGTAAAATAAATCAACGTGAGATAACATTTTAAATACCATTTTTTAGAAACTTAGAGATAAAAGCATCACAAATATCCCACAAATCTTTAAGCTCTTCAACAATGTTTTTGTCTCTGTTGTAAAGAAAAAGGAGGAAGAATTTGCTATAACCATGTTTTAATATATTGGATGCTAATGTTAAAAACACAGATTACATTTCAAAGGTCAACTTTACAGTTGGGAAAAGCAAGCATTCTGTGTGTGTGATGCTAATGAGTCTAATGAGACCTGTTTATTCAGTGGGTGAAGTCAGACAAATATTAGATTAAATCTAGATCACAGAATATTCCTACGAGGCATAGAAACTCTCTGATTACAAATGTGCTAATATTAAAGAGAATGTTGCACAAAATATTTTCTCTGAATTATGGAGGTAAATCAGCTACACTAATTAAATGGGGAGGTGAGTCATTTACAAAATTCTGTAAAAGCACAATTAGGAGAGTTTAATACCTTTCAAAATATTACTTTGTAGCTTCATAACTATTCCTTTGAAAAGCCTTCTTAGAACTCCAATTTCCAAGTTCATGATTTATTTAGGTTTTCTTCAAGCATGTTCATGTTTAGAACATTCTTTTTCATCTGAATCCAGTTTTTTTTT
>PVJN01012789.1:0-50364 GCA_004026805.1 Lasiurus borealis
CTAAAATTAATTTTAAAAGTCTGTTGATACTAATTTTTCAAAAAGTAAACTAGTTAACAAAAGAAGAAATACATTTATATTTATTTCCAATTCTATGATAGTCAACTAGTCAATAGTTTTTCAAAAACATTCGTGTATCTTACCAAGTAAATATTAAAATAATGAATTTTATGTGTGAGGTGTAAAATCCTGCTTAGCTGTATAATAAAATATAAGCTTACTAATACAATGTGGTCGATGTATGCACATACACAGAGAATGGCTTAAAGTTAAAAGCTTTTATTACCCATATACCAAAAAACAAAAAAAAATCTTATTGGAAAAAAAAAAGTGCAGTTTTGTATAAGTTTAAGCTTGAAAGCAGCGATGACGTTTATGCAAAATCAAAAGTGCAACATGCCCTCGTGTGCAAACTGTAAGTGCCGTCACTTACATTGTTGATAGATTTATGCAAAGCTTCCCCCAGAGAGTGCCGCTATGAGGAAAAGATCACAGGGATAAAGGGACACATTCAGAAATCAACTCCGTGAAAGAAAGAGGGGCACAAAGGAGAGTAAAGCACAGAGCATTACTTATAAGGTACTCAAAAAAAGTAAGCTGAAAACAGTTCTGAGAGAGAAATCAGACAAAAAGAATTTAAAACTTACAGTCTAAATTATCTGTTGTCTTTTAAAACAGTGTCGGATGTTCGTGGACTGGCAGACTTACCTATGCAAAATGCCAAAGGCTGGTACATTTAACCAGAGTTCAGTTTTATAGCTGATGGTTATTGAAGGAACCACAGGCATATTACTGTCCCAAATTCTTCCAGAAAGCTACAATCTATTGCTTCAAAGTATTACATTCAGAATGGATGTTGGTGCATGAAGGATTTCTCTCAAGAGAAATGAGCAGATGAGAAGTGATACACTAACTCAACTGACTACATAATTTTGGGGCCGGAAAATAAATAAGAGATTATCACTGAAAATGAGAAGATTAATAGTAAGCTGGTTTTGTACCGGGGAAAAGAAAAAAGAGATTCCCTCATAGCTTTTCAATCCTATCATCTAGAACATATCTGGGAAATTTATTTACCATCTGGGTTCATTTTTCAGAAGGTCGCTGAAATTCTGAGTGATTAAACCACTGGAAAAAACACTAGGCACTCTCTCCATCCCCAAATATGGGAAAAAAAAATGTGATTTCTGTTTCAACTGCTTTACATTTTGCCCTTCAAAATACAAAATAACATTAAAATTTTTTATTGCTCATATAAATAGAAAAGTTCCTGTAAAATGGTATTTTCTTTGGACAATAATCAAATTTTCAGACAGAACACGATTATCTTTTTTCCCATAATGCTATTATTCCTTGACGTGTCACAAAGTAAAGCCAGATTTTATTTGGTAAACAATTTTTTACTAATAATTTAACTAACATATTCTAGGATAGAGTTTACTGGAGTTGACAAAAATAAGTTGAGAAAAAGATTAACTTTCTATTTGATTACTCTATAACTCCTCTATCTAAACTTTCTCACACTTTTATACATATTAACTATATTAATTTTATTCTTACTTTTTTCTTATTCTTTCTTATACTATTAATATTCTTCACATACTAATGAGACCCTTAACTTCTCCAGACTTCATAAAACTTAAGAAAATCTGAAGGTTATTTAGTTATAGTTTTTTACCTCTTTGTAGTTCTCAGAACTGATGTCCTAGTACTAGAAGTTAATCTAAAACGTATACCACTTGTTAATGAAGTATATTTCATTTTTCACTCTGTAAGGTATATCATGACACAAAAAATATACGTGTTGTTGAAGATTCCTGAATGAATTGAAAAACTAACCGGTATGACAAATCAGAGTGGCATGCCAGGTCTTCCCTGAGGGATTTTAGACTTTTGCTAAACTCAAAGGTCAATGACCTCTCTCCATATCCAGGGGAACTATCTAACCCAAAAGGCATGGTCCCTAAGCTGTGACCTGGGTGACTTACACCACAGACCTCGCAGCGGCAATCAGGAAAGGCACAACTAGTGCTGTTGGGTGGCAATACTGTTCATAGTCAAGACACAAATGAAGTAAGATTTATTATAATTCATTTTAAAAAATATTTATTAGAGTCATACTATATTTCAGGAAATATCATAAGCAGAATGAGGAAACAACTGAAAAACATAGTAAAACTAATACACAACAGATAAGAAAAATAAAGTTCATGATCAACATACATATATTTTTTTTAAGGTTGCTGTGACAGGAAATGACTGGAGGTGATATTGGATTGATGGCAAAGACAGATGTTTTTAAAGAAGTGACAATTGGAATTAATGAAGGATGTGACACAAAATGAGATGATCTTGGGAGAAGAGCATGTGGGCAAATGGCTCAGCACCAACATCCTGAGGTGGAAGCAAGCTCGAAGTAACTGAGCATGCGTGTATGTGCGAACCAGGTGCTGTCTGTGAGGCTGAAAGGAGATGGGAGGTATCTGCATGGACAAGATGGCTTCAGGTCTTGTTGGGAAATGAAGGAGTTGGAATAAGAGTCTTAACTCAATGGAGTGCCCTGAGAGAATTTTAAGCAGGAGAATGGCATGATCTGATTTACATCATAAAAGATCACTTTGGCTCCGCCAGCATGGCTCAGTGGTTGAGCTTCTACCTATGAAGGTCATAGTTAGATTCCCTGTCAGGACATATGCCTGGGTTACGACTCGACCCCCAGTGTGGGGTGTGTAGGAGGCAGAGATCAATGATTCTCTGTCATCATTGATGTTTCTCTCTCTCTTTTCCCCTCTCCCTTTCTCTCCGAAATCAATAAAAATATACTTTAAAAATTTTTTAAAAAAAGATCACTGAACTCTGTGAGAAAAGTGAAATTGAGCAGGTCAGGTAAGAGGCCATTATAACAGTGGCTTGGACTAGTGTTTGCTAAGGGAATTGGAAGTGGATGGAGCTGGATATGTTTCAGAGGTAGGATAAGAGGATGGACAGATTATGGAAGAGGTAAAAAAAAATTAGAAATTAAGGATGACTCTTCATTTATTGTTTTGAGCAACAAGCTGTGCCAAGATGTGAAGATGCTGGGATGATTGATGGAGAGTGAAAATCAATGCTTCTGAGTCAGACATGCAAAGTCCGAGATGCCTATTAGCCAACCAAGGGATTCTGAGTTCAGGGTAAGAGGTCAAGGCTGGAGATTTAACTTCCTATTTCACTGACATATAGAGGGCATTTAAAGCACAAGACTGGCTGATGTCACCCTAAGTGGAGGAACTAAAAAAATTTATATGTAAAAATATTATTTGGTAAGCATTGTACACGAACAAGATTCGTGTTAATAAAAAACCAATGCCCTATATAATAGTCAATTTGTTTTAAAGCATCTTAAGCTTCTTGTTAGTTTTTCACTCAATCCTCCAAATTCCCCCACCACTCCCTGCATCCATCAACCATTGGTGTGTTCTCTGTATCTACGAGTCTGCTCTATTTTATTTGTTCATTTATTTTGTTCTTTAGATTTCACATAGAAGCGAATCATATGGTATTTGTCTTCCCCTAATTTCACTCAGCATAATGCCCTCTAGATCCAACCATGCTGTAGCAAATAGTACGATTTTATTCCTTTTTATGGCTGAGTAATATTCCATTGTATATCATGTACTACAATTTTTCTTACCCACTCGTCTATTGATGGGCATTTTAATAATTATGTATGGTGCCAGGAGCATATTTTAAATATTGGAGGGGATCACTTTGTAAAGTATATATGACTGTCTAACCACTCTGTTGTACAGCTGAAACTAAAACAAAATAATACCAAATGAAAACTGTAACTGAAAAATAACATGTAAGACAAAAGAAAAAGAAAAAGAACAAAATACAGTGAACTAACACACGATGTTGTGTAACATTTCCCTAACTAGACAATGTTAAGGAAAATAGAACTTTATAAGATGCAGACTCCTAATTACCTGGTTTAAGAGATCTTCCACTTTCTTCTGCCACGAATCCCTGGCTGCATTTTTCTCCCGCTCTTTTAACTGGAAAAGTTGAGACACTGCTGACTTCTTATCCTCTTCATGTTGAAGTCTTAGCTCTTCACGGAGTTTAGAACACTCCTGTCTAGAATAAAACAAAAGCATCCTCTTTATAAAGAGAATTGTTTGTCTCAATAACTGTAGTATAGTTGTTGACATGTTTCCTAAGTAATTAATCTGCCTCAAAAGTCAACTCAGAATAGGAGTTGATTATTGTATAGTTAGGGACTAGAAGGTAAACTGGTAACTTACCCAAGACCATGGGTTTACCAGTATTATTAGTGGCAGAAAAGGTACTAGGACAAATAAGTCTTCTGACTTCAGGTTAGTACTCTATCTATTTTATATTCAAGGAAATGCAATCAGAAAACAGTAATCTGTATTTAAGCAAGGAAAAGAAATTCCAATTTCTCTGCATCTCATCATGGGAAAAACTCACTGAAAATGCCGCTACTACGTCTTTAACAGGAAGACAGCACAAGCCACAGAGAAACACATTTTCTGCACATCTGCACTGATGAGATTACATTACAGAGTAAGAACTGTACCTAAGATTTTCAGTCCATTTTATTTCTAAGTCCTGGGCCATCTTGTCCACTCTGAGCGTCTCCTCTCCTTTCAGGGCAGCCAGTGCTTCTTCGTGCTGTTGTCTTTCTTGGTCTAGCTCACTCTGAAGAACAAAAACTCTTCTTAAGGAAATTTCCCAAGATGTGGTAAACTTCAATGCAGCACCTATTATTTTCTCAATTAAAACTGTCCAGCAGATCAGCAACTGAACAGTTGACAGAGTTTTGCTTAAAATATGTATCATGATCTACTATGTGACAGAAAAACAATGAGCAATTTATCCCATTCAATAAAGACTAGTCTTCAAAAGCCAGGTCACTGCCGGTTATTGCAAACAAGCAGCGTGCGCGCATCACGACAAATTCTTACAGCACGGTAACTGGCAGTGCGGTCTATGATAATTACTTGAGATTTTCTGACAACGAAATATATGGCACACATTTTGTCATTTAAATGTCCTCGTGTAAACTATCTTTTCTTAAGGTCTGATATCAATAAAAATAAATTTATAAGGCCTACAAATTTAAAAGTAGTTTAAAGATAGCATAATTAGTAATCCTAACTAAATCTTCCATATCATGGGTATGTGACTATTAGTCGATTATCTTTACATGTGTGCACGTTACATACACAGATAAGTTATTCAAATTCATTCATGTTCACATTCGAAAGCATGCTATTTATTCAAAGCTTAAGCATTAAAGCTGTACCCCATGGATATGAGTAAAATAATTATGAGAAATTTAGGCTACTGAGCATTTTTGTTATATAACCTCAAATAGTGGTTTGTGTGTTGGGTGTTATGGTAATATGATATGATATCTATGAAATCCCTCTAGATTAGCATAAATCAAGTGGCTCTCTGGAGCCTGGGGCTGGAGGTGACCTTCTGGACAACACTGGCAACCATCATCCCTGCCAGCACGGTAGCTATTCCTAGGATACCGGAGAACAGACGATGGTCCCTCCTCCCGTTACCACAACGACTCATTCAGCATCACCCTCCCGCTGACTGCAGCTGTAAAGGGGTATACCCCACATCAATGGGAAAGAAGCAAGTCAGTGTGAAAACTGCCATTCACACTGTGGACCTGGCTGTTAAGTAGTAAGTACTAAGAACTGAATTCAATGCAGCACTTTATTAGACAGCGCGAGAATGGGGAAAAAGGTTAACAATAACACACCCTTGCTCTTCAGGAAATTTCCCAAGATGTGGTAAACTATAATGCAGCACCTATTATTTTCTCAATTAAAACTGCCCAGCAGATCAGCAACTGCTTAAAATATGTATCATGATCTACTATGTGACAAAAAAACAATGAGCAATTTATTCCATTAAATAAATGAATGGAATCCCTGTGTCTACTTCTCAGTGCCAGGATGGGGTGGAGGGGGAAGGCCACCAGATAAACTGCAGCAAAGACAGGGCACAGAACCTCCATGTTTCCATATCAAAACAAGTTATATTCTATCAACATCCATTAGGAATCTCTCAGCAGTTTATTTTTAAGTATATTTTTGCCACCTTATTTTTTTATTGAAGTATCACTGAAATACCAGACTATACTAGTTTCAGGTATACAACGTAGTGACTCAACCATTATATACCTTATAAAATGATCATCATGATGTTTAGCAATGATCTGTCACCATATTTATACGATCATCTTCCTGTTACTTTTGACAACAGAAAAACCACATCTTAATACAGTTTAGTCAGCTTTATGCCACAGACTGCTAACGTTGAGATTAGAGTCAATATGTCTGTCATCACATAAATATATTAAGTTGTGTATTACACTAGCTCTAAATTCCAACTATTCCTTGTTACATATTAATGCTCATATCATACAGCCACCAGGGACAGGTAAACAGAAAGAAAAATGATTGAAAAAGAATTTATTTTTTCACAGAATTTAAAAATAAAATGTAACTGGTATTCAAAGTTTTTTGTTTTGTTTATTGATTTCAGAAAGAGAAATTAAAACATCAAAGATGAGAGAGAATCATTGGTTGTCTGCCTCCTGCACACTCCACATTGGGGATCGAGCCCACAACCTGGGCATGTGCCCTGACCAAGGATCGAACCATGACCTCCTGGTTCATAGGTTGACACTTAACCACTGAGCCATGCCAGTCGGGTAGTATTCAAAGTTTTATATTTATAAAAATATAACTACACCTTGGATATAATATAAGTAGAATTATATATAACCATAAACAAGCTATAACCACTAAAGTTTCTTGTTTATATGCTTCTGAACTGTCATCAATTCTAAGTCAAAAAAATTTTTGAAATATTGGATAAAAGGCAACATTTACTGTGTGCTTACTAGTCTGCTAAGCACTGTGCTGTCAATGTTTGATCTCATTTAATTACTACCAGATTGGTGTGAAGTATATTATTTTCCTCCACCAACTGATCTGACGAGGAAATCGAGGCTCAGAATAAATAACAAGCCACAAGTTACACACTTATGTGCATGCATACAAGTCCTTTGGGGGCTGCAAGGGTGGTAAGAGATCAACCAAAGGACTTGTATGCATGCACATAAGCACAACTAAGGGACACAGATAACAAGGGGGTGAAGGCCTGTGCTGGGGGCAGGGGCGGGCTGGGAGAGGTCAACCGGGGGGAAAGGAGGTATATGTAATAATTTCAACCAATCTGACTTCAGGCCATCCGAGTTCTTCACCTCTCTGAAAGAAAAGGTAAGAACTCCCTGACTACTGTGCCCCTGGTTTTACGGGTTCTTTTCTTTCAGAATGTGAGCTTATCTGGACTTAGGGTCAGTGCAAATGTAATTCGTTAAGATGAAGTCACACGGGAGTGGGGTGAGCCCTTAATTCAGTATGACCGGTGTCCTTGTCAGAGGTGAGGACACAGGGAGAACGCCATGTGCAGATGGAGGAGGAGACTGAGGTTGTGCACCCTGATACCAGGAACGCCTGGGGCTACATGAGCTGGAAAAGGCAAGGAGGGATCCTCCGAAAGAGATTCTAGAGCAGTGGTTCTCAACCTTCCTAAGGCCTCGACCCTTGCACACAGTTCCTCATGTGGTGGAGACCCCCAACCATGAAATTTTGCTACTGTTATGCATCGTGATATGAATATCTGCATTTTCCGATGGTCTTAGGCGACCCCTGTGAAAGGGTCGTTCGACCCTCAAAGGGGTCGCGACCCACAGGTTGAGAACCGCTGCTCTAGAGGGAGAATGACCCTGGCAATATCTTTTTTCTTAATGGACTTAAAAATATATAACAGTTTTATTGATTTTTAGAGAGAGAGGATGGGAGAGGGGGAAAAGAGAGAGAGATAGCAACGTGAGAGCACCTTGATAGGCTGCCTCCTGCATGCCCTTTGCCGCCAAGGATGGAGCCCACAACCCAGGCCTATGGCCTGGACAGGGAAATCAAACCAGCAATCTCCCAGTGCCCAACCAATGGAGCCATATCCGCTAGGCCAACAACACCTGGATGTCTACTTTCATCCTGTAGAACGGTGAGAACCAATACCTGTTGTGTTAAGCCACCCAAGTTGAGGTACTTTGTTACCGTAGCCCTAGGAAAGCAAAACACTAAATTATATGTATTGGGATTTTAATAACTTTTAAGCAAAGTGATGAAATGATATTTTTACCTTGCTGATGATGTACCAGGATTAGGATTTACCTCAACTTTCAATAGAGCATCCTTGGTCTCCTTCAGCCTGTCTTTCGTCAGGTCGAGCTCGTTTTGAAGTCGTTCTTGGGAGTCCTGGAGGCTGGCAATGAGTCCTTCCGCGGAGCCCAGCCCTTGCTCACTTTTCCTCACCAGGTCTTGGAGGCGGCCGACCTGCAAGTAGAGTGCCTTTAACATGCCTCATTGTATTCCACTGGCAACACAGTCCCATTTACGTTTCTGGAGTCTTGTCCTAGCTGTTCTGGCTCAGTGGATAGAGCGTCAGCCTGGGGACTGACTGAAAGAATCCCAGGTCTGATTCCGGTTATGAGCACTTGCTTGGGGTTGCAGGTGCAATCTCCAGTAGGGGGCATGCAGGAAGCAGCCAACTGATGATTCTCTCTAATCACTGATGTTTCTATCTCTAACTCTCCTTCTCCCTTCCTCTCTGAAATCAATAAAAATATGTATTTTTTATAAAGAAGGCCTTATTCATGGTTGCCCCCTTTCATGACAATCATGTAAATAAATGGATATAACTCAAGCTCCTGGTTTAAAAAAAAGAAATATAGGTTCAGTCATAAAATGAAATGCCCTATAATAAGGATTTGAAGCAAGATTAAGATTTTATCAAAGATTGAGAAAAAAAGAGTATTTTTTGATAAAAAAATATTTTTAAACCTCTTAAAAATCGAAGCACATATGTCAGTTGAGCTCAGTTCTCATGCTATTTTTAAAGTTGGTAAGTTTATGTCAATATTGATAAGCTGTACCATAAACTCAAAAAAGTTATCATTTCTATGATTTCATACAAAATTTGTCTCATGAAATTGTTAAAAGTTGACTTTTAGGAGCTAATGGACAATTTGTTAAATAAGCAAAGCAGAGAAACCAAGATGGCGGCATAGGTAAACACCTGAACTTGCTGCCTTGCACAACCACTTCAAAACTACAACTAAAAGACAAAACGGACATCATCCAGAACCACAGGAAGGCTGGCTGAGTAGAAATTCTACAACTAGAAGGAAAGAGAAAAGCACAATGAGACTCAGAGGAGGTGTGGAAGTGCAGAGGTTTGGAGGCACATGCGTGCACATTAAAGGCTGGCAACTGTATATGCGGTTGTCTTTCTCAAGCAGGAGGGAGACGCAAGCTCCTGACGGCTCTGAACTCTAGTTCCAGGCAAGACTCTGGGGACTCAGACTCATATGGGGAGAAACTGTACTGTCTGGCAGTGGGCAGAACTCAAAGGCAGTTTTCTCTCAAGTGCTTGCAGCGATTACCGAGTGACACTGAGACCAGGGGGCCTCATAGGGTAGGGCTGTTGAGAAGCCTTTGCTGTCTGCTCCCACCTTAGACCAAGCCCCACCCAAGCTGTGCACAGAGGCTTTTGCATATGAATGGCCTGGTCCTTTGAAATCTAAACCTACCTAACAAACTGCAGCTGAGTCAGAGAGACCCAGAACATCCAAAAGAAGGCCCAAGGCCCCACAGCAGTTTGCACTGCTTCACAGCTGGGCCTCATCTGGGCACCTCCAAAACCCAAACAAAGAAGAGGAATCTGAAGATCTCTCCGGGAGCTCCTGCTGGGTGACCTTAGGCAGAGGCTAAATTAGCACCTCCTTGGAGATCCAAGAGCCAGTGTACCCAGGGGTCAAAGTAGGGCCATCCAGATTACAACTCCTCAGATCCATAAGGGACACATTCAGGGGGAAGACTCAGTGAGCACCAAAGTCCCACTGAAGCAAGTCTTGTCTCATGAGGTTATCTCTAGCACAGAAGTTCTCCCATCATAGATACAGCTAATCCTTACAATCAAATGGCCTGGAGGTAATTCCTCCCAGTGATACCAACAATAATCAAGGCTTAACTACCACAAGACTGTGCACACAGCCCACAAAGGAGTGCACCAAGAGTGTCCACTTCAGGTAACTGGGGAGGCTGAGCCACTGGGCCCTATAGGACAGCTAGCACACAAAGCCACTCTATCAACACAGGAAAGCAGCCAAAATGTGGAGACAAAGAAAGAGTTCACAAATGAAAGAAATGGAGGAAACCAAACAACTGGATATAGAGTTCGAAACCACAGTTACAAGGGTTTTCAAGCATTTTCTAGAAAAGGCTGATAAATTTAATGAGACCCTCAAGGATATGAAAAAGGACTAACTAGAAATTAAGCATACACTGACTGAAATAAAGAATAATATACAGAGATCCAACAGCAGACTAGAGGATGTAAGGTTGCAAAAATCAGGATTGGGCCGGAGTTAACACAGCTCGGCTTAAAATCATATCCCCCAGTTACATCCTGTAATTACAGTCTCAGGGTTGAGAACAGAGACAGGAGACATGGTCCAGATGTCCCAAGGGAGTAACCCAGAGATAACAATCAGTCCCATCCCATTATCGAACCAGATAATATGCGGAGTCTGTAGATTGTGAGATGTGTGCAGGTATGAGGAAATAAAACTCTGTGTTGACCTTGTATAACCCTGTTGCTTGTCACATGGTATATAAGCTCAGCTTTGTATCAACTCGGGGCTCTCAGCCTCTGCTCTTCTTTCAGAGTATGTTGTGAGCCCCAGCATGCTGGTGAATAAACCCTTTGCTGTTTGCATGAGAACGTCTCTTGGAGCCTTCCTTTGAGCGGCGAGCGTTTCGACCCTAACAAGGATCACAAGAATCAAGCCAAAGATTTGAAATACAAAGAAGCAAAAAACACTCAACCAGAAAAGCAAAAAGCAAAAAGAATCCAAAAATATGAAGAGAGTGTAAGGAACCTCTGGGACAACTTCAAGAGTACCAACATCCAAATTATGTGGATACCAGAAGAAGAGAGAGAGCAAGATATTGAAAACCTATTTGAAGAAATAATGATGGAAAACTTCCCCCACCTGGTGAAAGAAATAGACTTACAAGTCCAGGAAGCGCACAGAACCCCAAACAAAAGGAATCCAAATAGGACCACACCAAGACACATCATAATTAAAATAACAAGAGCAAAAGACAAAGTGAGAATATTAAAAGCAGCAAGAGAAAAAACAGTTAGTTACCTACAAGGGAGCACCCATAGGAGTGTGAGCTGATTTCTCAACAGAAACTATGCAGGCCAGATGCGAGTGTCAAGAATATTCAAAGTGATGAATAGCTAGAACCTACAACCAAGATTACTCTACCCAGCAAAGCTATCATTTAGAATTGAAGGTCAGATAAAGAGCATCACAGATAAGAAAAAACTAAAGGAGTTCATCAATACCAAACCAGTATTATATGAAATGCTGAAAGGTATTCTTTAAGAGGAGGAAGAAGAACAAAAAGGTAAAGATAAAAATTATGAACAACAAATACATATCTATCAACAAGTCAAGTGAATCTAAAAGTCAAGTGAATAAAAAATCTGATAAACAGAATAAACTGGTGAATATAATAGAATCAGGGGCATAGAAAGAGAGTGGACTGACAATCCTCGGGGGGTTGGTAGGGGAAGGAGCATGGAGGGTACAGAAGAGACTGACAAAACCTATGGATGAGGACAATGCAGGGGGGTAAGGGCAAAGGGTGGAGGGGGAACTAGGTGGAGGGGAGCTATGCAGGTTAAAAAGAGGAAGAACTATAATAACCTGAACAATAAAGATTTAATTTAAAAAAATAAGCAAAGCAGATCAATATCCTCAAGTTATAAGAACTACAACCAATAAATAAAATATTTTAAACTATCTAGGAAAACACTATGAAGCAAAGATTTCATTTTTATATCATTACCAGCCTATCAAAACTATAAAAATGAACAGAGAGGTTGTGGGTTCGATTCCCAGACAGGGCACATGCCCAAGTTGTGGGCTGGAATCCCCAGTAGGGGGCATGCAGGAGGCAGCTGATGGATGGTATTTCTCTCTCATCAATGTTTCTATCTCTCTATTCCTCTCCTTTGCTCTCTCTCAGTGCTCAGATTCCTCTTGAGAACCTGCATAGAGGGAATGCAGGAAGCAGAAACCTCCCCCTGGAATATCTAACCATGCTTGCTCGTTCCTAATCCATTCTACTTGCAACAGCAGAGTCATTTTTTAATAAATTACAAATATGGACGTGAGTATAAGCCCCACCCCCAAGCAAGCACCATATATTTTACTGAGCATCTTCTAACTACCTCCCGTTTCCCTTAGGATAACCTCCAAAGTCTGTCACCGTTCTCCCAAGGCCTCCGTGGCATAACTTAGCAACTCGCCACCTCCTCGGTCTTTACACTCATTAGGAAAAGGAGTGGCACATGGGTAGGAACTGAGTTCTGAAATCGCGTTGCCTGAACTGGAACTCTGGCCTTTTCTACTTGCTCTGTGACTTTGGAAAGTTACCCAACTTTGCTGAAACTGGTTTGGCTCAGTGGATAGAGCGTCGGCCTGCGGACTGAAAGGTCCCAGGTTTGATTCCAGTCAAGGGCATGTACCTTGGTTGCGGGCACATCCCCGGTGGGGGGGCGTGCAGGAGGTGGCTGATTGATGTTTCTCTCTCATCGATGTTTCTAACTCTCTATCCCTCTCCCTTCCTCTCTGTAAAAAATCAATAAAATATATACATATTTTTAAAAAAGTTACCCATTTTTTTGTGACTTAGGAGAGACTGCATAAAACAATGCCTGAGGCATAGTAAGAACCAAATAAAAATTATTATTACGGCAGCTGCCATCACGCTCCATCTATCTTGGCATCCTTCCAGTTCCTAGAAACTTCTCATGCCTCAGGGCCTCTGCATAAGCTCTCCTCAGTTCATTCTCTGGCACATTCCTATAACCACTCATCACCATTTCCTAATGTACAGGACAAAACTAAAGGAGTTCATCAGCACCAAACCAGTATTATATGAAATGCTGAAAGGTACTCTTTCAGACTTGCTATTGCTCGTTTCCCTATCTGTCTTTTCGGATAATAGGGACCATGCCTGACTTACCTCTGTAACCACAGTGTATAATTCAGTGCTTTGGTCCCTAATACCCTTCGATATTTATTAAATAAATGAATGACTCAATAACAGAAAAAGCCCATATATTCTCACTAGCAATTAAGAATAAATAAAATCTCTTTTCATCTCAATCTGTAAATATTTGACTCCATGCCTTCACCCTCCTGACCTGTTGTATAAGCAGAAAACAGCAATCCCCCTAGCAGGCGGAGCATGGAGAGAGGAGTAAGGATGCCTCTGTGTGGATCAGGAAACAATTCCCCTTCTTCCAGAGGCAGACAGAGTTCCGTGGAAATTTCTAAGTTGTTTCTAAATTTCTCCCACTACAGACGTTGCTGAAATTCTGTCAGTAATCCTCAATTATTTGCTCTGGTTAAATACACAGAACTGAACCTGCTGCATCAAAGGACATGCCCACCTTAAGGCTTTTAAACCTGCGGTTGAATTCCTTTCCAAGAAAAGGGCTTGCCTTTCAAGTGCTTATTTCTCCACCCTTATCAACACCCCTGTGTGGCCTCACTTAATTTTTTAATCATTGTACATTTCATGGTCATGAAAACAGCATCTCACTCACTGGTTTTATTTCCAGTTTTTACACTGTAGTGATGTTTAAATTTTTTTTATGGCTTTTAGCTCATTAAAAAATTGGGTTGCCAGTTTTTCCCTACTGTTTTATAGTATTAAGGTATTAAAGACACAGTTTGCTGACCACGGGGTTAGGGCTATCTGCTTGATATTGTAGGCAGAATTTTATGACACCTTTCTCCCCTCTGAACTTCACTTTCCCTGGAACCCATGAACATGAGGGGATATCACTCCCATAATTATGTTATTTCATTCAGCAAAAGGGTTGTTGTGGATGTAATTAAGACCATTGAGTATTGACTTTAAGGTAATTAAAGGGGATACTATTCTACTTGAGGAGGACCTAATCAGATGATCCCTTAAGACAGTGGTCGGCAAACTGAGGCTCGTGAGCCACATGCGGCTCTTTGGCCCCTTGAGTGTGGCTCTTCCACAAAATACCACGGCCTGGGTGAGTCTATTTTGAAGAAGTGGCATTAGAAGAAGTTTAAGTTGAAAAACTATGGCTCTCAAAAGAAATTTCAATCGTTGTCCTGTTTATATTTGGCCCTGTTGACTAATGAGTTTGCCGACCACTGCCTTAAGAAAAGTGAGAGGAACTCAAAGCCCCGGGTTTTCCTGCTAGCTTTGTGAAGGTAAGTTGCTAGGTTAAGAGAGGAGGTGGCCATGTGGCAAGGGCTTGAGGAGGGTGTCCTGGAATTGAGAGCAATTTGGGGCCAACAGCTACTAAGAAAACGAGGACCTCAGTCATAAGCCACAGGACATGAATTCTGACCACCGCTAGTCAAAAACTGTGCACCTCTCCATGGACTGCAGTCTTGGCTGGCACACAGTTCTTCCAGAAAGGAAGTAAGTCCCACTTCATGTTATGAGATTAGTAAAACCTTGACTCCAAACCCAGAAAAGGATGGTGTGAAAAAGAAAAAGTGCACTCTTCCTCAAACCTAGTCTCAAAAGTTCTAAAATCAATATTAGCAAACTAAATCTATTATTACATAAAAATATACATATTTCATGACTAATTAGTACTTATTCTATAAATCCAATATTGCTATATTAGAAAATTTATTAAGGTACCACATTAAAATAAATTTAAAAGTATGATCCAATATATACAGAAAAATCGACAACCGTTTGTGAGTTTTCTTAATTAAGAAGCTAGAATTGCAAGAGTTCCTAAACCTGATAATTTACAAAACAAAACTTTAGAGAAGCACCATAATTAACTGTGGAATGTTGATATCATTTACTTTAAGGGCAGGAAAGAAAACAAGAATGCTTAAAATGTATTATCTCTAGAGAGCCTAGTCAGGAACAAAGGACAAAAAAGTAATAATAATAATCTCTTTATATAAAAGCCTAAGTGACCAATCAACTGATCACTATGACACGCACTGACCACCAGGGGGCGGACGCTCAATGCAAGAGCTGGCCCCTTGTGGTCAATGCACTCCCACAGCCAACCTCCCATGACCCGGGGCCAACCTCCAGCAGCCCCATCACTGTCCAAGCTGAGGCACCCAGCCATGCACGAATTCCTGCACCGGGCTTCTAGTAATAAGATAAAAAATAGATGTCCCAGGCTGAAGAAAAGTACAGTAGTACCTCGAGATACGAGTTTAATTCGTTCCGTAACCTTGAGGCGTGGGAAACTATGAGACACTCGAGTCGCGGTAAACTGGTGGGTCGTGTGCAGCCAGTCGATCCGTTAAATTACGCGTATCTCAACTGTTGCTCGTATTTCAAAACAAAAATCACTCGCTGGACGGCTCATATCTCAAAAATCCCGTATGTTAGGGCACTCGTATCTCGAGGTACCACTGTAAGTGCATATGGAGAAATGAGCCAGGAAGATTCTTGGGGAGCCATTCCAACATGGCACAAAAACATCCCCAGGTGCTAACATGTAACTGTAAACGCAGTACAAAGAAAAATCAATTACATGTGAGATTAGAACTCTTCTTAGTGAGATTGAAGTATGTAGGCTTGAAGAACACTGAAGCCTCTTAGAACTGGGGGCAGAACTCCAGGGGACCTCCAGGAAAAACACAGATGGTCACTAAACTGCCTTCTAATGCAAGTGGGACCGTAACTACGAAGACTGTGTCCTGCCAAGAGAGCCATGCAAATGTGGAGCCAGCGGCGGGTTATCTAGGACAACAGGAGAGAGGCCGAGTTAACGACACCAACCAGAATCTTAATTCCCTGTCATTCCCAAAGGATTTCTTCTCCGGATAAGTGCTTAAATATAATTACAGAATACTGAGTGCCAGTTATTAGCCTTCCCGTGGGCACCCGGGTATTTTGGTGTGGTTTCTGTAAGTGGAGGCGGAGTGATGAGAAAGCAGGACTCTAGTGAGGTGGGGACAGCTGACAAGACAAGAATTGTCAAGACAAGAAGCAGTAGACATTCAGCCCACAGTCCACAGGAAGGACAAACTGGAACGGAGGCAAAGAGGACAGTAGCAAGGCTGTTCCAGGGTGCAGCTGAACCGGGGCAAAAAAGAAAAACGGATGAAATACACAGTATTGTGAATCTACATTTTGTTTGCATTTATTCTATTCACAACTTTTTGGTCTTAACATTTTAATCCTATTCTATTCTTAGACTTTTCCAGTTTTGCATAGAATTTTAAAATGAATTTAGATGTCACTATCTAGAACTTGGAAAGTCTTATTTATTTTTTTTCATTTTATTTTCCTGCCAAGAGAGCTATGCCAAGAGGATATTTTCCAATTAATTTTTAGAGAAAGTTGAAGAGAGAGGGAAAGACAGAGAGAAACATCGATGTGAGAGAAACAAATCAATTAGTTGCTTCCTGCACACGCCCTGACCAGGACCTCAACTGAGGAGGAGCCTGCAACCAAGTACATGCCCTTGACCAGAATCAAACCCTTCAGTCTGCAGGCAGAAGCTCTAACCACTGAACAACCAGCTAGGGCTGGAAAGTCTTTTTTAAACGGAGTCAGAGTAGGGCATACTAAGTCAATATTTTCTTAAAGAGCAAGGCAACCTCCTTTATTTACTTTGTACAGTGGTATTCTCCTTCGTTTTGCTTTTCCCTCCCGAAGCACTGTGGATCTCATGTTTTTGACAGTCAATTTTTACCTGGTGAGATGTAACCGGTGTATTATGAATAATTCAGCATCACTTTTTGGTTATTTTTACTCTAGATGTCACTTTTGCTGAAGCTCACCTACTTTACACAATGTTACCAAACAAGATTTTGTCATGGAAACAACAGGTGACAGGTCTATAGGATTCTTGCCTCTTGATTGGCTGTTTTCAGCTTGTCTTCCAGTTCTTTCTTCAGGTTTTCTAGCTCTTGTTGAAGGTGACTTTTATCTTCTTCTAGGCTTAGTTTTTCCTTTTTATATTGTTCCTCCAATTCCTTAAGAAAAAAGAAAGTTAAAAAAAATGAACAAAATTTGAAATATTGTATACTTCGAAGATTTCCAAGAAAAAGTTTATATTTTGAAAGTTTATTCTCCAAATTAGCCTTGCCCATAATTAATATCAAAATTAATAGTGAATCAAATTAATTCAGGGGGCTTAAATTCTATCATTCTGAATGACTTATGATGTAGTAAATAATGTTTTTAATCCTCACCTGAGGATATTTTTCCTTTTTTTTTTTTTAGAGAGAGTAGAAGAGAGAGGGAAAGACAGAAATACGATGTGAAAAAAACCACATTGATTGGTTGCCTCCTGCACATGCCCCATCCAGGGCCAAGTCAGAGAAGAGCCTGCAACCGAGGTACATGCTCTTGACTGGAATTGAACGCGGGACCCTTCAGTCCAAAGGTCTGCTCTACCCACTAAGTCAAACTGGCTAGGGTTAAATAATTTTTTAAATGATAAGAATATTTGGTCTAGATCAAGATGTAGTAAAGAACACTCACACACCTACACACACACACACACACACAAAAAAAAAAAGTATGTTATATAAATGATAATATGATGAAATAAAAAAAAATTCTATCGCTCCTTCTCCTTTCCTCTCTAAAATAATATATATATATTTATTTTTAAAAAAATAAAAACAAAAGAACCCAGGCATGTCCTGGCATATAGTGGTAAATGAATACAGAATTATTTTCTATTTACATTGTTAAAAAATCGGAACCCAGTGCTAAACTGGGACATAGTGAAAAATTAGCAAGTATAGAATTAAGACCTCTGAAGAAAAGAGCAGCAAAACGGATACTAACTAAAGAACACCTACTATTTGCCAGGCATGTATTTAATACCTGGGATACAAATGCAATGAGACATGGCGCCTGCCTTTAATAAGGTCATGGTAATCAGGCAATTAAAGAGTATGTGGTTAACATCTGACGCGGATGGGAAGTACTGGATTGTAAGGATGGGGAACTAGCTCTGGCGTAGTGAGGAAACCTGCATAGAGAAAGCCATTTCTAAGTACATCCCGAAGGAGTGCACCAGTCAGAAAAGGCGATGAAGCAAGAGGGAAATATTACATTTAGGGAGAAGAGAAAGCATGTGCAAAAATCCTCGGAGGTGCAAAAGTCGCGTAATACTTTATAGAAGGTCAGAAGCGTAGAAAATGGGGTTCTGTGTCCAGAGTCCCCAAGACAAACTCCAGGTTGGAGGATTTGCTGAGCTGACTCTCTGGACTCAGCATGAAGTCACACTCCCAGCACAGATGACAGCAAACGTATAGGGAACACAATCATCGGAGGGAAAAGGCACGTGGCTCAAAGCGCAGGCAACCAGCTTCCAAAGCCTCTCACACAGGACTCTCGGCCAGCTGTGCGCACACACGTGGAATCTCCCCCCCCCCCCCCGAGGAAAGGTCACAGGGGCTCAGTGCTCAGGCCGGCAGGCACACCCTGACCAGCATGCGCCAAATGGCCAGCTCCGAGGAGGAAAGCAGACGTGCAGCACAGACCACACTGCTTGCATCCGGTTTGGGCACAGTGAGCCAAGCTTACCGGGGAGTGGTGGGGACCCTCCAAAAATTCAAGTTCTCAGCTACGCCCAGGGCCAGTGCACATGCCTTTGTAAGGATGGCAGTGCCAGGCCTGAATTAACCCTTTTCTGCATGGGTTCTGTGTTTATTCACTTGTTGATTTTCAAATTGAGGGAGGGGGGAGAATCAGAGTTACAAAGGAAAGTATACAGTAGTCCTCCCTTATCTGCGGTTTTGCTTTCTGCGGGTTGTTACCTGTATTCAACCAGGGTCCAAGAATATTAAATAGAAAATTCCAGAACAATTCAGTTTCAAATTGTGCACTGTTCTGAATAGTGTTATGAAATCTCATGATTGCCCACCGAGTCTTACTCCCGATGAGAACCATCCCTTTGTCCAGGGTATTCACGCTGTATCCACTCCCGCCCGTCCTTCTGATAAAGTAATAAGGAATACCTAAGAAGGCTCTTAGTAAGCGGTAAAGGGCTATCAGATAAAGCATATAAGCATCATCATTAATACACGCCCACGTGATGTGGTGCTAAATGCCTCAGGGTTTGACATCTGAGACCTGAGTGCAAGGCCTCGCTGGTCCTTCTTCCTAGTTGCATGAGTCTGAGGAAGTGTTTAACCTCCCTGTGCCCCATCACCTCTTCTGTAAAATGGGTACAGCAGTGCTATCAGGATGAAATGAAAAGGGGATTCAATGCAAGACATCATTGCAGTGTCTAGCACACATGGAGAAATATTAATACTCAACCTTTATTTATCACTATATGCCAGGACATGCCTGGGCTCTTTTACTTATTTTTTCTTTTTTTTTTTTTAATATTTATATTTTTTTATTTCGGAAAGGAAAGGAAAGGGAGCGAGAGATAGAAACATCAATGATAAGAGAGAATCATTAATTGGCTGCCTCCTACATGCCCCACACTAGGAATTGAGCCCATAACCCAGGCACGTGCCCTGACCAGGAATCAAACTGTAACCTCCTGGTTCATAGGTTGATGCTCAACCACTGAGTCACACCAGCTGGACTGGATTCTTAATACTTTATCTCACTTCACCCCCACAGGAACAAACCCTTAGAAGATGGTCTTATCTTGGTCAGATGAGGAGCCTGAGGCATCGCATTGGGGCCCCGTTCAGGCAGTTGGGAAGCAAAGGGCTCAGGGTAAGGCCCACAGGTGTCAGACACCTTGCTCTGTCTACTACGCAACACGGTCTGTCCGTGCATTACTGTTAGCAAGCGGAGTACTTCACGGAGGGGCAGCAAAACAATTTTCCCGGGGAAGACGACGACGACGACGGAGAGGCAGCACTTCCTCTGGCTGAGGCTCCCTGCGGGGCACCCCTAAGTGGCTGTCTCATGAAGAGAAAGCTCGAGATCCAAGGAGTATTTCTTTTCTTTTTTTTTAATATATTTTATTGATTTTTTTACAGAGAGGAAGGAAGAGAGATAGACAGTTAGAAACATCAATGAGAGAGAGACATCGATCAGCTGCCTCCCGCACGCCCCCTACAGGGGATGTGCCTGCAACCAAGGTACATGCCCTTGACCGGAATCGAACCTGGGACCTTTCAGTCCACAGGCCGATGCTCTATCCACTGAGCCAAACCGGTTTTGGCCAAGGAGTATTTCTAGTACGGCTCATACAAAATGGAAATGCCTCATGTCAACTTCATGAGCTGCATCCCACATCAAGAGCTCTTTTTTTAAAAATATATATTTTATTGAGTTTTTATAGAGAGGAAGGGAGAGGGACAGAGAGTCAGAAACATCGATGAGAGAGAGATACAGATCAGCTGCCTCCTGCACACCCCCTACTGGAGACATGCCCGCAACCAAGTACAAGCCCTTGACCAGAATCGAACCTGGAACCCCGCAGTCCACAGGCCGATGCTCTACCCACTGAGCCAAACCGGTTTCAGCTCAAGAGCTCTTATATACGTTATTCTTTGAGCCAAGATTTGCAGAGTGATTGCAAGGCAGTGGCCATCAAAATGAAGCAACTCATTACTCCATAGCATAGGTCTCATTGGGTCACTACAGGAACGCCACTGATTTATTTATTTATTTTAAATATTTTATTGTTTTTTACAGAGAGGAAGGGAGAGGGACAGAGAGTTAGAAACATTGATGAGAGAGAAACATCGATCAGCTGCCTCCTGCACGCCCAATAGGGATGTGCCCGCAACCAAGTACATGCCCTTGACCGGAATCGAACCTGGGACCCCTCAGTCCACAGGCCGACGCTCTTATCCACTCAGCCAAAGCGGTTTTGGCTCAAGAGCTCTTATATACGTTATTCTTTGAGCCAAGATTCACAGAGTGATTGCAAGGCAGTGGCCATCAAAATGAAGCAACTCATTCCTCCACAGCATAGGTCACACTGGGTCATTACAGGAACACCACGGATTTATTTATTTATTTATTTTAAATATTTTATTGGTTTTTTACAGAGAGGAAAGGAGAGGGACAGTGAGTTAGAAACACCGATCAGCTGCCTTCCTGCACGCCCCCCACTGGGGATGTGCCCGTAACCAAGGTACATGCCCTTGACCGGAATCGAACCTGGGACCTTTCAGTCTGCAGGCCGACACTCTATCCACTGAGCCAAACCGGTTTCGGCAACGCCACTGATTTAGATGCCACCCTACATTGCATTGTTACTCACCATTTGCAGTTTCTGCTTATCCCTAACTGCATCACTGTGGACGGCCTCAATTGCCATGTGGTGCTTGCAGGCCAATTCTTCCAAAGTCTTAGAATGCGCCTCGTTTAACTGAGCCACCTCCCCTTCCAACCTATTTTGCAGGTTCTTTAGCTCCAGCTCATAATATTCTTGCTGAGCTTTGTTTGCTTCATTTACTTTCTAAAATTAAAACAAATAAACATCAATAAATTGGCACCTGCTTTTTTCATCACTGCTATTAGTATGCTGAATACTCAGTGAACTTGAATAAACTGAGTGCCATGGGATTCAGACTATGGAACGTGAGGATAATATACACACCGCCGGTGTTTTTGAGAAAATGGCAGGGTAGCCAGGCAAAATAAAGAACTTTAAAGCGAATGATAAACTAGACTACTGGTAGGTTAGAACCAAATGTGAGTTAGCCCAACTGCACGCTGAAGAGAGAAAGGCTTCCTATGTGTCCAAGTTGAACATACAGTGGTACTTGAGATACGAGTTTAATTCGTTCCGTAACCTTGAGGCGTGGGAAACTATGAGACACTCGAGTCTCGGTAAACTGGTGGGTCGTGTGCAGCCGGCCGATCCGCAGGATGACTCCTATCTCAAATGTTGCTCGTATTGCAAAGCAAAAATCGCTCGCTTGACGGCTCACATCTCAAAAATCTCGTATGTTAGGGCACTCGTATCTCGAGGTACCACTGTACTGGTAAAATGGCACACCAACTTACCCACTCAAATGACATTACTCAATACCATTTTATTGAGTGCCAATAATCATTCACAGTCTAATGACAAAAGTCAAAAGATAGTGGTGATAAAACTGTGTAAGTTCCATGACAGAAGTGTGCATCGCACATTATGAGATTATACAGGAAAGGAACCTAACCTGGATAGGTGGGGAAGTGTGTGTGTGTGTGTGTGTGTGTGTAAGAGAGGGAAGAGAGATGAGGGCAAGCTTTTCAGAAGAGGGAACATTTGAGTTCATGATGGTTACATGTTCTCTCCTTTACATTCTTACAAGCCCATCAGGAAACCAGAGATGAGAAAATCTCAAACCTAGACCTGATGTCAAAAGCTTGCATCTCTAACCATGTACAGCATTTTGAGAGATGAGAGGTCGTTAAGCAGGTGGCAACGTTTAGGTGTGGACAGAACGTAAGATATAAGGCTGGGAGTGGTCAGGTCTGAGGCTCAGAAGCAGACACGAATCAATGATAAAAGGTCTTTTCTGCTAAGAACGCTGAGTATTATTCTGAAAGGAATGAGCAGTCACTGACATTTAATTAAATGATGTATTTTCAAAACCAATCATCATGGCAACAGGCTAGTGAGCTGACTCAAGGCAGGGAAAGCGGGTAGGAGGTTGTAACCATAATCCAGACAAGCAAGGACAGGTGCCTAAATCTAGCATCACTGACTGGGTATGAGGAGGAGAGGATAGAATAAAAATACATTGAGGGAGTAGCACCCATGGGCCTTTGTAACAGATAAGGGGGTTCAGGAAACAGTAATCAAAGTAACTCCCGGGGTTCTGATTTACCAAATTAGAAAGATGGTAGTAGTGCTACTTGTCCTTTTGAGGGGACAGAGTTTTAGGCATGGTGACTTGATACGTTTGTGAGATATAGTGGGAGTTATAGGATTCAAGTTCAGGGAAAAAATCTGACCTAGACCAGTGGTGGGCAAACTAAGGCTGACAAGCCGCAATTTGCCGCTCTGTTGACTAATCAGTTTGCCAAACACTGGGAGAGAGGCTTAATCACAAGGAACAACAACAGCCTGTAATTACTGGAATTGAGAGTCTAGGTCAGTGGTCGGCAAACTCATTAGTCAACAAAGCAGCAAACCACAGCTCTCTGGCCCTTGAGTGTGGCTCTTCCACAAAATACCACGTGCTGCCACGCACATACAGCGCGATTGAAACTTCGTGGCCCGTGCGCAGAAGTTGGTTTTCGGATCTCAAAAGAAATGTCAATCATTGTACTGTTGATATTTGGCTCTGTTGACTAATGAGTTTGCCGACCACTGCCTTAGACCAACAGAATCAGGAGCTGTCACTGATGTTACTGAAGTTGATGAGCGTGTAGAAGGAGATGAAAATGCTAGAGAGCATCACTGGTGAGGAAACACACAGAAAAGGGAAGCTCACACACAAGCCTGCAGGGCCAGGAGACAGGGAGAGCACAGAGAGAGTGTCAAACATGCAGAGAGGCAATGTACATAGGAGGAGAGGAGCAAGCGCCACGGGAAGACACAGTCCGCCACGCCCAGCAACCAGGATGCCACTGGAGGCTGCGGCCAGTGCAGCTTCTGGGTAGTAGGAGAAACAGACTGCACACGGGCAAGGAGTGAATGGGAGGTGAGCCGGGGACAGGGACAGACATTTTTCAACATGCGTGGCTGCTGAGGGAAGGAACAAGAGTGTCCAGGACTCCCACATGGGATTGTGGATGTCTGAAAAATTGGAATACATATCCAGAATTACTCTACAAGGGAGATGTCTGATGTGTTTAGTCCAGAAATCCAATATGTTGGTATATGAATGTTCAGAGCTCGATGTTTGGCATCCTTTTCGGTTTCATAGAAATTTCCTACGTGTATATATGTGTGTTAATACGTTCCATCCATAGCAAACCAAATACAATTGACCACACCTATACGTTCCACTCAAATAAGAGTCTATTCAGTTTGAAATCGGTTTAAAAGTCTCACGTTTTTACATTATAAATTGTTACTGACAACATTCTGAATATATAGATTTACACCTTCTTTCCTGGAACAAAACTACTCGAGTGAAGAAAGAGACTAAAAAAGAGGAAAACTGAACTTTTCTTCCTCTCCTTTCCTGGGGAAGGGGGTCGTCCGTTCATTTTTACCTTCTTCAGCTCCAGGATCTGCTGCTTCTGCTCTTCATCCAGACTCAGAGATCTGCTTTGCAAAAAAGATCTTTCTTCTTCAAGCCGAGATAATCTCTCACTGGCCCTTGATTTTTCTGATTCTAGATCTTTAATTGTAACCTCCTGGTTCATTTGAGTTGCTTGGAGCATTCCAATATGACCTACTCCCCCAAAAGAAAAACCCTCTGATTTAAAATCTGTTGCACTGTGGTTATAAAGCTGTCTCTATTTATTGACACAATTGTGTTTGATACCTAAGGAAAGTCAATGGTCTGCATGTACACATGGTTCTTTTATTTCTTCACTATATAAAACTGAAATATTTGCCAGGGGAATACCTCATACACAAGTAGAAAAACATTTAAATTAGAAAGAAGTGCACTGATATTGCTCTCTGCGCCCAGGACTATACCACTTACTTTTTTTTTTTTTTTTAAGATTTCAAGCTATACAAATTGAACTAGAAGCAACTGGTCAGGGATGGGAATAAAAGTATTAGAAGTAAAACAAAGTAAAGGAGGATGTGTCAAGATTATGGTACCAGAATGGGTAATCTGTTTTTTTTTGTTTTTTTTTTCTAATATCTTCTTCTTCCAAGATATTAGCACGAGGAAGAAGAAATCTGTATGCAGGGAGTAAAGATGGCAGACAGCAGTTGGATTGAAACTGAAACTGAATTTGTTTCAGACAAGACACCAGATAAAGAACTAAGGTGCAGTATAAGACAGATAAAGACAGCAATGTTATGAAAAAGTAAAATAAATGACAACAGTCGAGAAAAAGGAGGGGGGGAAGGGGAGAGAGATGGAAAGTGAGTGTGACTGTTGTGAGCACAATTTGCACGTAGCTTGCTTGTTAGAAAGGTATTGAATATACACACTCATGGACAACAGGATGGTGGTTACCAGAGGGGGAGGGGAAGTGGGGTGAAGAGGTTAAAGGGGGTCCAATGTATGGTAGCCGAGGCAGACTAGACTTTGGGCTGTGAACACACAGTGCAGTACACAGATGATGTTTTATAGAACTAAACACTTGGAACTTAGATAATGTCACCCCAATAACTTTAATAAAAAATATATATAAAGTGAGGGTGAGATTAAAAAAAAAAAAGATACGGAAAAGCATGTGTCGGGGCAGCACCTGGCACTCACCCCAGTTCACAAAGAGGCTCCCCCAGCCCTACTGCATCGGAGACTCCGGGGCCAGGGCCCCGCATCTGGGGTTGTTCATGCCTCTTGGAGATGTCTATGCATGCTGGGTTAGAAAACGGTTACTTTAGGGAAAGGGGAATCTGAGATTCACTGAGGAACCATCAAGGCAGGCGACATCTGCCAAGAACTAGTTCGGATGGTTTCACCTGGCCCACTAAACAGGCCAAGTACAACCTCAGAACTGGCATGGGGGACCCCATCCTCTGACAGGGACTAGGAAATCAGCACCACAGCCACATCAGGCACATAAAGTGATCCTTAACAATAAGGAAAACGGAGGGTGCTGTAATTTACATATCGCTCCACTAATTTACATACCTTACATGTTTTTAATAGACACACCCTCTTAGAGTGCATTTTTTTAAACAAATGTTCTGTAATTGGTTTTAGAGGAAGAGAAAGGAAGAGGAAGAGAGGGAAGAGAAAGAGAGATGGAAAGAGGGACAGGGAGGGGGAGGGAGAAAGAGAGAGAGAAACATCAATAGTTGCCTCCTGACCGGATATTTAACTGGTGACTCTTTGGGGCACAGGATGCACTCAACCAACCGAGCCACACCGGCCAGGGCTTGGACTGCATTTTTACTTTAGTGTCTGGCTTACCGGTGCCTTCACAATTGCTAAGTTTTAATTTTTTTTTTTTTAATAAAAATACCCATTTCTAAAACTCAGTTGTCACTTGCTTATTTACGGCTAATGAATGAGATATCAGAGTCCGTTAACATAGACTCTAAGTACAGTGGTACCTCGAGATACGAATTTAATTCGTTCCGTAACCTTGAAGCGTGGAAACTATGAGACGCTTGAGTCGAGGTAAACTGGTGGGTCGTGTGCAGCTGGTCGATCCGCTCGATTACTCTGATCTCAAATGTTGCTCGTATTTCAAAGCAAAAATCACTCACTCAATGGCTCGTATCTCAAAAATCTCGTATGTTAGGGCACTCGTATCTCGAGGTATCATTGTAATTTTCAAACATTCGAAGAATTTTGCCTTGAATCGACATTTAAGTGGTGGCCTTTGCTGAGGGATACACCAAGGACGAGGGGCAGACATACTGGCTTTGAGGACAAGGTCGGAAGCTTGCTGTTGCAAACGCTCTCTGGCTGCTGCCAGCTCACTTTCCACTTCCTTGTGCTTGCTTAACAAAGCCATCTCTCCCTGCTTGGCATCGTCAAGCTGTTTCTGAAGACCCTGAGGAAGACCAAGTAGCCATTACTAATACGCCAGAATGATGCTGAGCTAAATAATTAAATTATAAGCATCAACAACTTCTTTTTTTAAAAAAATAAAAAATGTTTTTATGGATTCCAGAGAGAGGAAGGGAGAGGGAGAGAGAGGTACAAGCATCAGGGATGAGAGAGAACCATCCATCGGTTGCCTCCCACACGCACGCCCTTGATTGGGGATCGAGCCTGCAACCCAGGCATGTGCCCTGACCTCCTGGTTCCTGGCTGGGGCTCAACCACTCAGCCACACCGGCTAGGCAGCATCGACAACTTCTTACTCAAAAGCCACGCGTGGCGGTACAAAGCTTTACATCTGTTCGGTGGGTGACGCTGAGGGCCATTTTTAACGAAGGGAAAACACAAGTAAACTCAACACCCAGTATTTTACCAGTCCCCAAAGCACTTATGGAAAACATCAACGTGTTATTTAAATAAAACCCTGAGCAAGATTTTAAATGATGGTTTAGGCCTCTGATATCTTTTGAGGCCTTTGGGGACCCTGCAGCCCTAGTAGGAAATGGTTAATAACAATAGAGTAGCAAAGATGACCCCTTTATTGTTTCTTTTCCTACAAAAGAACAGAAAAAAAAGCAAAATGGGAAAGAAAAGAAAAAAAGTTAAAGTATTGTCACTGAAAAGAAAAAGGAAACCGGGGGGAAATCCTCGCGTTGGAAATAATGTCCTTCACTCACCTGAACACTGCTCTCCGCCGTAAGGAGGGCCACCTGGAGCTTGTGGCATTTGTCCCGGAGGCTCCCAGCTTCATCCTGAACCATCTGCAACTCTGTCTTCAGTTTCCCGATGGTCTTCCGCAAAGCTGCTTCCTGTGCCTGGAATTCTTTCCTAAGATCGGCCTCCTTTTCTTTGCTGGCCTGCAGGCTCTCCGCGGTGAAAAGCTGCGATCTTTTCAAGGTGTCCAGCTCGTGCTCATAAAAGGACTGAGCCTTCTTCAGCTTGCCTTCGTAGTCCTCAATGAGCCTCTTCTGTTCCCGCCGTAGCTCTTCCAGGGTCTGGTTTAGGGTCTCCACCTCCGCTCCGTGCGGGTCCCCCGCCTTCTCCTGGCCCTTGTGATCCTGCTGTGCCTTCCGCAGCTCCTGGATCTCCCTGCGGTGAGCAGTCCGCAAATCTTCCAAGGCCGACCTTTTGTCCTTCTCAAACTGTACTTGGAGTTGCCCAAAGCTCCGCAATCGCTCTTCGAATTGGCTTCTGATCTCCTCCACCTCCCTGGACATGGTCACGATGCGCTGGACGTGCTGGGCCTCCGCGCACAGCTGCATGTCCTCCACGCGGTGCTTGTAGGCCTCGAACTCGGCCAAAGCCTGCTGCTTCATCTTCGCGTGCTCCTCCAGGGAGGCCTCCAAGACCTGAATCCTCCTCTGGAGGTCTGACTCCTCTGTCACCTTGCTCTTATACTGTAAGATTTTCTCTCTGGTCTCGGCAAGGATTTGCTGGATTTCTTCTTCGTGGGCATCTTTGAGGGCTTGGATTGCAGATTCGTGCTCATCATTTTTAGTGTTCAGAGCATATATGACCTGCATGGTTTGGAAGAAGAAGAAAGGAGAAAATTTCAGCCAACATACACTTCATTTATTTTATTTTTTATATTTTTGCTTACCTCGCTTTTCTTTCTTTTTCTAACTGGAAGGTAATTCTTTCATTTTGATTGACAATTTTCTATGCACTTAATACTGACTGATAAGTATTACATACTGAAACGCCATGCATTGTTTTTGAACTCATAGACTGATTTGCTTAGCAAACTGTTTTCTTAGAACAATCTTAAAATATGCATTGGAAAACTTTTTAATTAGGAGTTTAAAACACTCAAAATGAAGAATGTTTCACTGCAAATACAACAGTGAGGAGGAAAGAGACAGAGGCGGCCAACTGATCTATGAGAAGGGAGTTTTCCTATAGCCCAGTCTGGCTTTTGGGGTGGAGAGGCGGGAGACAGTGGTGGGATAGGAGAAAACCTCATAGAAAGTTGCTGGCCTAGAGAGAGGCTTCGCATGAGTGGAGGCTCTGGGCCCGAAGCCTTCCCCCGAGGCCTCTTCTGCCTATTCAGTATCCCACACATTTGAAATTTAGAAATTTCCTTTTCTAAGTCCCTAAGGTTTGTAAAGCCAGATCCTCCTCTCTCCCCAGGGATCTCCTTACAAACTCTAATTAGTGCTTTTCTGCTCACACATCAGCGCCGTGGTTTCACTCATGGCCTCCTTTTCCCTCTGCCCCCACGCCAGGTGGTTCCCTACACCAAGTGTTCTGGGTCCCGGCCTTTATTCCCATTTTAGTCCTGGTGCTTAATGATTCCATCGAGGTGGCCCCAAACTTCATCCCAAATGACAGCATGTCCCCTTTATGGTAACACTCCCACTCCTCTTTCTTCCCTGACTCGCTCCATCATACCACAGCCTTCCAACAGCGTCCTCTTCATAACCGTTACTTAAGGTAGAGATGTGCCCGCTGTCATCGGAAGAAAAACAGAGTGACTACACCAGTGGTTCTCAACCTTCCTCATGCCCCGTCCCTTTAACGCTGTTCCCCATGTTGTGGTGACCCCCAACCATAAAATTATTTTCTGTCACCACAACATGAGGAACTGCATTAAAGGGAGGTGGCGTTAGGAAGGTTGAGAACCACTGGACTACACGATCCAATGATCCAAAAGGGAACAGGCCATGTCCTGAGGCTCTGCTCCTTTTAATGTGCTCTCACTGCGGCTTTAGCAGCGAGTCCCAGCATCAGACAGCAGACACCGCAATTAAGATGCGAAAGCCTTGCCGCTTTGTGTTTGCGGAACCTGAGGCAACAGGACAGACCACCTGGTTCTTCGCATTGTCCTGGGAGCTCTAGATCCCACTGCTGACTCCAGCCGTCACCTGCTGGGCCTACAGCTGCGGAAGGAGGCACATCTCAGGCCCCTGCACACAGGGCTCTGCCGCAGACCCAGTGCCCTGTCCAATCCTCGCCTGGCCTGTGTGACTGCTGGGTGAGATCTACCCAGACCACAGGTAGAGACTGAGGAATGACAGAACCCACATCTGTCTTTCTCCTCCGAGGCCCCAGGAAAATAGACGCCCAGAAGGGAAATGAATGCTTATTTATAGTCTTTGTCTTTCTTTAATTACCGTAACTCCGAATCCCAAGGAATGTCCCTGGTGAGCTAACACGGGTCCCCATGGAGGAGTCCTTGCACTTACACGTTATAAACCCGAGTCCCTCTCCAGGTCAGACTGACTACCACGCTGACTGGACACGATGAAAACACAGGCCGGCCGGCGGAGAGAAGTCCCCCCTGTGGCAGAATGCCCAGAGCAGGGCTGGTCTTGGCCCCAGGTCTGCGTGCACCGCCTATCTATCTATCTATCTATCTATCTATCTCTATCTATCTATCTATTATTTATTTGTTTGTTTGTTTGTTTGTTTGTTTGTTTGTTTCAGTGGGCACGTGGAGGGGAGAGTGATAACCCAAAGAGATGGAATCTCCAGAGAAAAACAAGTCACACCCTCCACACTTCCCTGGAGGGAATGATCTTGAAAAGGACCAGTCCATGGTGGGAATTCCATCTAATTGGTGATAACATATGGGAGGGAAGCAATATAGGAGCGTTTACTTGTCAGTAATTTATTGAAATACTTTCCCTTTTTTCCTAATATTTCATTTCACTCCAGTCTTTCAGGAGTCAGCTCAAGTCCTGTATCCTTTTGTAAGTCTTGGCAGCCCACCCAAGACCATCCAAACCCAGGGGAGTCTAGTCTTCCTTTTCATTCAGCACTTCCATTTCCTTAACAACACTCATCCCTGAAACTCAATAAATGTTAGATTAATTTAATATTTTTTGGGCAGGGGGAGTCTTGAAAGCAGGCTGGAAAGTTGTGTAAGGATGTTAAAGAGCCTGGAAATGTAGCTGATGGTATAAAAAGCACAGTAGTTCACACATGTATGAATAGATGTCATAAAAGATGAAATTAAAAAGGACAGAAGTAGGAATTATAGCATTAAGTTAGAAAGAATAATTTAACAGAAAACTATGGTACATCTGCACAATGGAATACTCTGCTGCCATAAAAAAGAAGGAATTCTTACCATTTGCAGCAGCATGAATGGAACTGGAGAGTCTTATGCTTAGTGAAATAAGCTGGTCAGTGAGGGAGAAGCACCACATGATCTCACTCATTTGTGGAGAATAAAGAACATTGTAAACTGATGAACAAAAGGATAGACACAGAAGCAGTGAAGCATCAACCAGACTGTCAAATTACAGCAGGAAAGATAGGAAGAGGTGGGGTAGATAAGAGATCAACCAAAGGACTTGTATGCATGCATAGAAGCACAACCAATGAACACAGACACTGGGGGATTAGGGTATGCCTGGGAGTCGGGGGGTGGGGTGGGAATGGGAAAATATATACATATGTAATATATTAATTTAAAAAAAAAAGAAAGAATAATTTAAGAAAAGGAACCAAAACACCTGACAAATCAGAGGGAAACATTACGGTGAGGAGGTCGAGTTCACTTTATATGCCAGTGCAGGGTCAGCAAGCTGCAGCTGGCAGGCAAACTCTGGCTGCTGCTGCTCTGAAATGACGTTTCATCCGAGCGCAGTTACGCCCATTCGTTTATGGACAGCGGCGCCCTCTTATCCACAAGACCCCCAGGGGGTGCCTGACACTGCAGACAGTCCTGAACCCCGTTTATACAATGATTTTTTTCCTGTAAATACATATCTATGATAAAGTTTAATTTATACATCTGGCAGAGTAAGAGATTAGCAACAATAATACTATAGAACAATTATAATAATCGACAGTAATACATATTATGTGAATGTGGTCTCTCTCTTTCAAAATAACTTATGGGCCCGGATGTACAGCATGGATAAACTGGACAAAGGGATGAGGCACATCCCAAAACAGCTTGGAGTGGGACGACACGAGATTTCATCATGCTGCTCACAGGGGCGCATAACTTAAAAGTTATGAATTATTCATTTCCAGAACTTTCCATTTAATATTTCCGGGCTGTGGTTAACCATTGGTAATTGAGATCTCAGGAAAGGGAACTGGATAAGGGGGACTACTGTGTTACCTACAGCTGCTTTCCCTCTCTAACAGCAGAATTGAGTAGTTGTGGCAAAGACTTTATTACCAGCTTCTGTTCTGATTATATATAGACAAGCCGTCGTATTAGATAAAACTGGGAGCCCAAAATAAGCTTTATTTTATTTTGTATTTTTAAATATATTTTTATTGTTTTTTTACAAAGAGGAAGGGAGAGGGACAGAGAGTCAGAAACATCAACCAGTTGCCTCCTGCACACCCCCCATTGGGGACGTGCCCGCAACCAAGTCACATGTCCTTGACCGGAATCAAACCTGGGACCCTTCAGTCCACAGGCTGATGCTCCGTCTACTGAGCCAAATTGATTTTGGCCAAAAATAAATTTTAAAATCTCAATTTGCATCAACTCTATTTACTAGACCACTATAACTCACACAGTGGAAAAACCAACTATATGATTTATAAGTGTATTATATAAAAGAAATAAAATATCATAGTGGTCATATATTAATATTTCTTTTACAAAAAAATGTTAAAGTAAATTTCTAAAACTTAAAAAGTAAAAATAAAAGGGTGCCAAACAATAAATATCTGTAATGCTCTTCTGAACATTACTATTTAAAATGGCCTTCTGAAATACATCACTATTTAATTATATTAGAGTAAAACAAGAATCCTATAGCCCGGCTGGCGTGGCTCAGTGGATGAGTAACGATCTAGGAACTACTAGGAGGTCTCGGTTTGATTCCTGGTCAGGGCACATGCCCAGGTTGCAGGCTTGATCCCCAGTGGAGGGCATGCAGGAGGCAGCCGATCCATGATTCTCTTTCTCATCATTGATGTATTGGTTTTTTTCTCTCTCCCTTTCCCTTCCTCTCTCTGAAATCAACAAAAATATATATTTTTAAAAAGAATGCTATAGCCGAGACCGGTTTGGCTCAGTGGATAGAGCATCGGCCTGCGGACTGAAAGGTCCCAAGTTCGATTCCAGTCGGGGGCATGTACCTTGCTTGCGGGTACAACTCCAGTAGGGGGCGTGCAGGAGGCGGCTGATGGATGTCTCTCTATCATTGATGTTTCTGACTTTCTATCCCTCTCTTTTCCTCTCTGTAAAAAAAAAATCAATAAAATATATTTAAAAAAAAGAATGCTATATATAAATTTTTCAAGTGGACCTTTATTAGAGGTAGTGTCCTCTAACTGTTCACTTTTCTACATAATTACAAAGGTAACCATTTATTAGTATCTTTCTCTGCTTAACCACTGTTTTTCAGACCAAGGTAATATAAATGTTCTTTGTTCTTTAAACACATTGCATATATGACTTGAAGTAGCAAAAGTGATATAAACTGGATTAAGACCCTAAGTGGAAACAGTTCTCCAAGCTTCACGTTTCTAGTGATGCTGTTAAAAGATCAGCCTATCTTGTGCAGGAGGCAGCTGATCCATGTTTCTTTCTCATCAATGTTTCTAACTCTCTATCCCTCTCCTTTCCTCTCTATAAAAAATCAATAAAATATATTAAAAAAAAAAACAGCCTATCTTTGAAATTTTTAGAACAATGTTACATAAAGCTTTTTTGAAAGATGTAAAGGCTTCCTTGTCATTGCATCATTTACTTATAGAGAAAATGAGACTAATTTTAAAGCAAGGGATCCTAATCATCTATAAAATTGGCTACTGTTGTCCACATAAGAAAACTGCCTAATGTTTCTTTTCATAAACTATTTTAAAAGACACTAAGAGTCATCTACAGTTTTCTGGGAATACAACCATTCACAGAATGGAATAGTACAATCATTTCAGCAATTTCATGGTTCCAGTTTATTCCAATAATGCATAATTTAGCTCCAGATTCCAAGATGAATAAGCAATCATGAGTAATTTTTACTTTTTCTATATGGATTTTCAGATAATCTTACCCACAGATAAAATGAGAAGAATTCTAGCTCCCAGTTTAAAAAAAATGTCACTCAGGTAAAAACAAGCAGTTTCTGAAATGGTTCTCATTATTGGCGGCTACAATGGACTAAATTGTGTCCCTTCCTCCAATCCCCGTCCCCCAAATCCGTATGTTGAAACCCTAATCTCCAACATGATGGTGTTTGGGAAAGGGGCCTTTAGGAGGTAATTCAGTTGAGGCAAGGTCATGAGGGTGGGCTTTCTGGGTGGGATCAGTGCCTTTATAACAGTGGTTCTCAACCTTCCTAATGCTGCGACCTTTTAAGACAGTTGCTCATGTGGTGGTGACCCCCAACCATAAAATTATTTCCGTTGCTACTTCAGAACTGTAATTTTGCTACTGTTATGAACTGTAATGTAAATATCTGATATGCAGGATGTATTTTCGTTGTTACAAATTGAACATAATTAAAGCATAGTGATTAATCACAAAAACAATATGTAATTATATATTGTGAAATATTTATTTCTAATTACAAATAAATGAAATTTTGTCTTGAATCGTGGTGTAGCATGGGTTATAGTCTTCATATAACAACAGTAAACTACATTGCTACACTTTGCTACACCGAGGAGCGGTCTGTTGGTTCCTCAGACCATGGGAAATAGGTGTTTTCTGATGGTCTTAGGCGACCCCTGTGAAAGGGTCATTCTACCCCCAGGTTGAGAACCACTGCTTTATAAGAAGAGAGACCAGAGAGCTAGTGTCCTCTCTCTTATTCTGCCATGTGTGGGCACAGTGAGAATGTCCATGATGATCTGCTATGTAGATCAAGCTGGCTGATACACTGGCAATACACATATATGTTCCCACTAAAATCTAACCCATTAGTAATTAAGTATATTCACTGGAAAGTATGTTATATTAGCTTTAAATATTTTAACAGGTTTAACCCTGCTAAGATAAGGAATCATTGAATAAATAATGCTACCTTCATACCTTTCACTCTGTACCTGTCATGAAACCATTAAAAAGCATATCTCATTTTTAAAAATATATATTTTATTAATTTTTTACAGAAAGGGAGAGTTAGAAACATTGATGGGAGAGAAACATTGATCAGCTGCCTCCTGCACACCCCCTACTAAAGATGTGCCCACAACCAAGGTAAATGCCCTTGTCCAGAATCGAACCTAGTGCCCCCGAGTCCTCAGGCAGATGCTCTATCCACTGAGCCAAACCAGCCAGGGCAAAATATATCTCATTTGAAGAATTATCTCATAATATACGAAAGAATTTATAATATAAGGCAAATACACAATGTCATATACAACTAGAGGTCCAGTGCATGAATTCATGCATGGGATGGGTCCCTCAGACTGGCCAGCGATTGGGACCCATCAGGGCCATCTTGCTTAGTCCCAATTAGAGCTGATTGGGGCCGGCCAGGGGGAGGGAGCACGGGAGGTTGGCTGGCTGTGGGAGGTTGGCTGTGAGAGCGCATTGGTCACCAGGGGACAGCTCCTGCGTTGACTGTCTGCCCCCTGGTGGTCAATGCATGCCATAGCAACCTGTCCATTGGTCATTTGGTTGACCGCTTGTAACGGCCACTTAGGCTTTCATATACATAGATAATTCAGCTATAGAGGGAATCTTATAGATGGGGAAAGGGTGCATGTGTGCAGATGCATCTCTAAAGGTCTATAAGGAAATATATCAAATTTTACCTAAGAATATTCAGTATTTATATACCTTCTATAATGAATGTATGTCACTGTTGTAATCAGAAAACATTAAACCCTTTTAAAGGATTAACAGTGCTAAAATAATGAATCAGGCTCTGGCTGGTGTGGCACAGTTGGTTGAGCATCATTCCATGCACAATGTCAAAGTTTCTCTTCTCCTCCTTCCTTCCCTCTCTTCCACTTTCTACTAGAAAAAAAAAATCAAAAGAAAAAAAATATCCTCGGGTGAGGATTAACATCCTATATAATAAAGAGGTAATATGCAAGTTGAGCATCACTCCAACACACAAGATGACTGCTCCCATGTGGTCAAAGATGGCCTCAACAAGATGACCAGCAGAGGAAGGCAGTTCTGGGTGACCAGGCTGGCAAGGGAGGGAAGTTGGGAGCAACCAGGCCTGCAGGGGAGGGCAGCTGGAGGTGACCAGGCCTGCAGGTGAGGGCAATTAGGGGTGACCAGGCTGGCAAGGGAGGACAGTTAGGCATCGATCAGGCTGGCAGGAGAGTAGTTAGGGGGTGATCAGGCAGGCAGGCAGGTGAGCAGTTGGGAGCCAGCAGTCCTGGATTGTGAGAGGGATATCTGATGGGATCAGGCCTAAATGGCAAGTCAGACATCTCTTAGGAGTTCTAGATTGGAGTGGGTGCAGGCTGGGCTAAGGGACACCCTCTCCCTGTGCGCAAATTTTGTGCACCAGTCCTCTAGTAAATAAATAAATAAATAAATAAATAAATAAGTGAAGAGGGACTGAAATTTCAATCCTGGAAAGGGCTCACCATTGCAGCAAAGTCATGGAGAAAACTTGAGGCCAGGATTGCCTGATTTCCACACAAATGGAAAATCTGGTGTTGGCAAGAGAAAAGAAAAATCCCCCCCCAAGGGAGAAAGGAGAAAGACTGAGGCTTGATGTGGAAAGGGAAGGAGGGCAACTCCTGTCTGATTGCTTCATACTCTTCCGGAGCAGGGAGATGAGATCTTCTCACAGCACAGGAGCCAACAGCCACTTCTCTCCATTCGCCATAAAGGATGCTACTCACCCAGGCGAGGCCAGCCTCAGCCTTCCCAGTATGTGTGCCTCTAACGCATGGCAGACTCCACCCCACAGCAATGCAAGCAGACCCTCTCAGTGCTGCTCCTCCAGGCAGTCCTTTTCCTGCCAGCCTCAATGTTTATCTTTTGTGCATTTGAAAAATCTGGACACTTACTCACTTTCCCTTTCTGATCAATGTCTGGGACAGACAGACATGTAGGCCAACCAGAGAGAGAGGAGAGACAGAGAGAGACTCACCCCCCTTAGAGTACATATGCACTACACTGAGACACAAGGGTATTTATAAAGTAGTAAAGGAGCAAACTCAGATGCCATTTATTTTTAAAAGACCAGGTACATTTTAAACAGAAGAAGAATATGTTTCCATAATTCTATTTTTATGATTAAACCCTCAGTTCTTCTAGTTGAGCTAGTCACCAAAAGATTACTAAACAGGTTGCTTAGGGACTCTAATGTTTCTATGAAATGGTCCACCTTTTGGAGTCTGTACATAATAGCACACTTACAATATAAGGGCAGGTTAAAACTGTTTCTCTTTCGGAGATGATGGAATCATGCATCTTTCTTTTCTTGAGTGGAGTTGGTAAGCTAAAACTGGGCTTAAACTGCTCATAACTATGGAGGGCATTTTTAAGAGGCTGTGAGAGTGGTGAGAAAAACAAGGCAACTGACAGGCTGAACATCTAAAGAGGACTTCAACAGTCTTTTATAATATGACTAGTGACCCGGTGCACAAAATTCATGCACGGGGGAAGAGGAGATGGGAAAGGGTGTCTCTCAGCCCAGCCTGCACCCTCACGCATCTGGGACCTCTCAGGGGATAGCCGGCAGGCGGACATACCTCTCACAATCGAGAGCTGCTGGCTCCTAACCACTTGCCTGCCTGCCTGATTGCCCCTAACTTCTGCCTGCCATCCTGATTGTCCCTAACTGCTTCCCTGCTGGCTTGATTGCCCCTAACTACCTCTGCCTTGGCCCACATCCGGGACCCAGGATTCCTTCCTCCAGTTGACCACAGGCACCCGGGATCCAGGCTTCCCTCCCTCTGGTCAGCCATAGGCCCCCAGGCCGGCTGCAGCCGCAGGGGATGGTGGCTTCACCTGAGCTGCAGCCACGAATGCTGGCACCTGGGACCGTGGGGTGGGCGGCTTCTCCATCTCCCAGGACACAGCCAGCCACATGCACTGGTGCCTGGTACTGCAGCGTGGGCGGCTTCTCCGTCTTCCCTGGGATGCAGTGTGGGAGACTTCTCCAGCTGGCTGCAGCCTGGGGTCATGGGGCAGGCGGCTTCGTGGTCTCCCTGGCTGCAGCCAGCCTCAGGCCCTGGCATTGGAATTCTCTGACCCCCACAGGCCTGGAGCAGTGGAGGGAGGGTGGACCGGAAGGGCTGCCGCCAGGAGTTCAGGTTAATTTGCATACTCATTCTGATTGGCTGGAAGCGTAGTGGAGTACCGGTAACTTGGATGTTTCTCTTTTTATTAGTGTAGATGTGAGATGTCAACCCTCTTAATCCCTAATCTCACAAAATGCTCAGCCCTGTATTTATTTAAATGATTGTAAAATTAGACCTACTAGGGAGAGGCACTGAAGATCTCAAGTTCAAGGCGAGAGGGAGGGGAACAGATGCTACCTATAGAGAGTCATTTAGTCCTGGCAATGAATTACTTCCATTTTCCTTCATTTCTTGGTCCCGTTTCTTTTGTTTTAAGTTAGAACGAATAAAAACAACAAAAGGCTGTTCATCACTCATTATGTAATCAAATTAATTCCAGCAACAGACATATGTCCAAATGAAACATTTACAGGGAAGTTAGCAACAACAACAAAATGCTCATTTGAATTTATTGACGCCAAGGGCACTATAAAACTAATTTTAAAAGAGCTTTAAAAGCCAACTGCCTTGGAAATTTCCTTTACAGATATGCTTGCTCTTCCTGAGTTTTTATAATAATTGTTGAAAAAAATCTTTTTGAAAAATATTTAGAAGGTCTAACAACATTGGAGGTCGATATTTTTCTCTATGGAGATGTAGAATATATCCGTTTCCCCAGAAGATTTAACTCGACTTCTAAAATAGCAAACAGAAGTCTTCTTATAAGACTTATTGAGGGTCCACGCGATGGGATTTGGCTACTACACTTTAACAACAACAAAAAATTAATCATCAAATATAGTGAATGCCTTACTATGTGCTCAGTACTTTTTAAAATGCATTCTGGCAAAGAAAAGTATAAATGTTCTTACTTAAAAGAACTTACTTAAATAGAACTGCTTAAAATAAAACATGATAGACAATTTTAGATAATATATGCTAAGTGGAGAGTACAGAATACTACGCCGAGTGTGAGAAGCTGTCAGCAGAGATGACTGGATGAAGACTGCTGAAGACGGGAAGGCTGGACAGACAAAGGAGGTTGTGGAGAACGGGGAGGAAAGTAACCTGGGATGAGGGACCAGACAGGAATGATTTCAGAGGCTGGTGTGGCCAGATAATCCTGAACAGAGCGAGTGAGCAAAAGCCAAAGTTCCTGGTGACAAATTTTACCCCTGCCACTTAATTGGGAAGTGGGTCTCTGTGGGAATTTTAGGAAACTTAGAATCCATACCCATTTTTCTGTTTGTTATGATCACAGTGGTGCTGGACAATGATTCTAGGGCATATTTTTTTCATATTTAAGCATCTCTTAAATTAGGCTGCATCTTAAAGTCAATTGTGTATCGTGGTTTGACTGTCTTTTTTTCAAGAGGCATCTTGAAAATCAACCACTGTTATGAATCAAGAGTGCTACGAAGCCATTCGGGAGAATGGATAACTATTTTATTGTTAAGGAAGAACAAAACGATTAACCCCTGAACCTCTTGCTCACAAGGAACAGAAGGGACCGGATGCCATAGAGCAGGAAGGAGCAGGGACGTCTAAGTTGTGTCCTCATCAGAAGCAGAGTTCAAGGCCAGAGTGACCGGAAGATATAGAAAGAGGAAGTGCTTTGTCAGGAACGGAAGGGGAGAAATACCACAGATAATGAAGCAAATTGATTTGTCCGTGCTGAGACCGGTTTGGCTCAGTGGATAGAGCGTCGGCCTGCAAACTGAAAGGTCCTGGGTTCGATTCCGGTGTGGGACATGCAGGAGGCGGCTGATTGATGTCTCTCTCTCATAGATGTTTCTGACTTTCTATCCCTCCCCCTTCCTCTCTGTAAAAAATCAATAAAAAATATATTTAAAAAAATTGATTTGTCCAGCACAACAAGGAGGAAGGATGATGAAGCCAGTGTAAGGTTCCAGCAGATGACTGGCACCTTCTTTTCAGGAAGCCCTGCAGGCCGCCCATTCTTCCAGGGCTTTCCCGCCTGCGACTTTAAGAGGCAGTACCACAGAAGTACGCACTCCCTGGGCCACCAATCAAGTGAGTACAGCCATGCTGACTGCCATTTCTCCAGTAGTTGGGAGAGGCCATACTGCCGGAAACCAGTAACTGTCTCACTAATAGGAAGTGTGGACAGGGAACCCGGAAGGCTGGTCAACCTTGAAGCTCTGAAAGGTCAAAGCCAGCCACCCCCTATCTAATTGAGAAAAAGAACTTCCCCATCAAATAAGCATCTAAATCCTTACTGATAAGATAATCTACTTGTGACTGGAATTGCCTGCTTCAGGGCAAAGGGTGAATCCCAAACCTGAATAAAAGGGATGGCAAGGCCAAAGGAAGGTGGTAGTCTTTCCACTAGAGGAAGTCTCCCGGCTGGCCCCCTAATATCACCAAATTAATGCTTTCTGGTCTCTCATTTCGTTTGCGTGTGGCCTCCTCCAGAATCCGAACCCTGAACCAGGAACCCTGAACCACGTGGGACGAGAAAGAGGTTCCCACACCATACCAGACCCTGCTCTTACCTACCCTGATCCTGAGTCTCTGCCAGGAATCAGGAACAGAAATGGAGAGAAATTAAGAAGAGCAAACAGGCCGTAACCGGTTTGGTTCAGTGGACAGAGGATTGGCCTTCGGACTCAAGAAGAGCAAATGCCTGACAACAGTTACCGGGTACATCACGGGCGCCACAGGACTGTAGGATCTTTGTTGGTAGAAACATCCTGCCCTTGGACTGACAGGTGGAGTTGGAATGGGAGGGCTATCATGCCTTATCTCGTTATTGGCGTCAGAAGAGCGTGGATGTCAGCGAAATAATAAGGTCAGTCAGGTAGGATCGGGATAAGGTTTTTCTATGGAACTTGTAGAATAGAATCTGGAGAGATATCTTCCTTGAAAAGCGAGAGGCTTCAGAGCCAGGGGGCATCAGAGGCCCAGGTTCCCGGATACCAATAACTAAGCATGAGACTCAGGTCCTGAGCTGGGATCTGGCCTCTCTGAGCATCTCCTGAGGCCTTTCCTACCTCAGACTGACACTTACAGTCTCCAAGTCACATACTGCCTTCCAACCCCTAACACCTGCTACCTCACTCGAGCATAATTCAAAGACTTAAAATAATTGTAATGACCTATTTTGGATATAGACACCCTTTATTCTAATGTTCTCATTTCCTCCTTTCACGCCTAAATGTGCTGCTAAAGAATGAAAATATACAAATGTGTCACTTAAGAGTTCTCCCTTCTACTGTTTCCTTCACCCCTGACATAAAGCCATTTTTAGGTCCTCTCAGTGGCACTTCCAAAGTAGGTCATCAACCTCTGCACATCCCGCCACCTCCACTGCGGGCGCCTGGGGCAGAGCCACCACCGCCTCTGGCTGTAGGGACAGGGCCCCTGCAGTGGAGATGCAACTGATCAGCCTGCTCCACTGGAGCTGAGATGCAATCCATCGCTCACCCAACAGCCAAGATGGTCGTCTCCAAGTACAAATTGTAAGGTAACTCTTACTTACGACCCTACACTGATTTTGATCATGTGCATACAGGGGATAAAAGCCAACATCCTTGCTGTGGCCTTCAAAGTTGTACCTGATCTGGCCCCGACTCCTGTCCTACCTAAGCCTAGAACTACTTTCACCGAATGAATCAACAAACATACTATCGCTGACGGAATAGGCAGCAGCACCAACCTACAGAGACCAGTACTACACAGGCTGCGCTGACAGTCTCTGTGCAAAACTCCTGGGAAAGCTGAATTTCTACACACTGAGTTTTCTTTCTTCTTTTTTCAAATGTATAGTTTTTTTATTACCACTGGAACTTTGAAAATAGGAGACAAGCTGAAATCGGTTTGGCTCAGTGGATAGAGCGTCGGCCTGAGGACTGAAAGGTCCCAGGTTTGATTCCGGTCAAGGGCATGTACCTTGGTTGTGGGCACATCGCCAGTGGGGGGCGTCCAGGAGGCGGCTGATTGATGTCTCTCTCATCGATGTTTCTAACTCTCTATCCCTCTCCCTCCCTTCCTCTCTGTGGAAAATCAATAAAACATATATATTTTTTTAAATAAAATAAAATAAAATAGGGGACAAGGAGAGACACCCATTTTAACTTTTCATTTTAGAGTATTTCAAATAAATGAACTCCAAAGCACACGTGATGGACATGAAGGCTGTCCTTTTAAGCAGATCACATTGGCTGAGTGGCTGCAGACCAATTTGGGTGTGGTGCTCCCCACGACAGCTGGTCCGTCCTGAGTCTGGTGATGGGTAGCACTTCTGTGGCAGCTGTTTAGAGAAAGCAAGGGCAACCTGGGCGTGCTTCACAACCAGCGCCAGAGTGCTGATCTCATACCTGCTCTCACCACACCACTTGAGTTTTCTTAATATAATAACTAGAGGCCCAGTGCACAAATCTGCCGGGGAGAGGGCCACTGGAGGTTGGCCAGCTGGTGTGGGAGATTGGCTGGCTACAGGAGGTTGGCTGTGGGAGCACACTGACCACCAGGGGGCACTCCTGTGTTGAGCATTTGCTTTCGGTGGTCAGTGTGCATCATAGCAACCTATTGGTCAACTGGTCATTCAGTTGCTTAGGCAGATAGATGATAGCTAGACAGACAGACAGACAGACAGACAGATACACACACACACACACACATACTAGAAGCTCAGTGCACAAAATTCATGCACAGGTGTGTCTCTCAGCCCAGCCTGCACCCTCTCCAATCTGGGATCCTTTTCACAATCCAGGACTGTTGGCTCCCAACTGCTCACCTACCTGCATGCCTGATTGCCCCTAACTACTTCTACCTGCCAGCCTTATCACCCCCTAACCATTCCCCTGTCAGGCTGATCAACCTCTAACTGCTCCCCTGCTGGTCTGATTGCCCTTAACTGCCCTCCCCTGCCAGCCTGGTCACTCCTAACTGTCCTCCCCTGATGGTCTGGTTGCCCCTAACTGTCCTCCCCTGCATGCCTAGTTGCCCCCATCTGTTCTCCCCTCCTGGCCCAGTCACCTCTAACTGCCCTCCCTTGCTAGCCTTGTCATCCCTAACTACCCTCCCCTTCAGACCTGGTTGCCCCCAACTGCCCTCCTCTGCCAGCCCTGACACCCCTAACTGCAGGCCTGGTCCCTCCCAATTGCTTTCCCCTGCTGGCCTGATCCCCCTCAACTGCCCTTCCCTTCTGGCCATCTTGTGGTAGCCATCTTGTGTCCACATGGGGGTAGACATCTTTGACCATATGGGGCAGCCAACCTGTGTGTTGGAGTGATGGTCAATTTGCATATTACCTCTTCATTATATAGGATAAGTATAATATAATATATATTAAATCAGTCAAGAGTTAAGCTACCAGCATACAGTAGCTTTTACTAAAATCAATAAACAGTATCAGCAAATGATTTTATGCAGAGCGTTAACTTAATCCTACTTGTGATGCCATTCTAATAACCCGGCTATTATTTAACAGGAGAGGAGGAAAGGGAAGACTAGATACTATAGGAATGCCATTTATGCAGCGTTGCCGTGAAGTTGTATTAGCATTCTCCCAGTCTGTGCCCAGCTGATCGATGAGGAAAGGGACTGGACAACGGCAGTTGGATGCGTGCCCAGTCAGTTCTGGGGGATGAGGGAAGGCGCATATCTCTCAGCCACACCTGGAAGCAAGGCAGTGGCCAGAATAGATGTGGCCACGGCAAGGGGACGAAACCTGAATGTTTCAACTCCCGGACAAAGGGAGTCCCTCTCTTGGCTCTTGGCCCTCTAGCTGGGGCTCCTGTTGCAGGAGGTGCACTCCCCTGCATGCATCACTCATGTGGCCCACAGCCATGGGACTCCTGACCATGGACTGAATCTGGACTGAATGACCTGGACCCGCTGCAACATGGGACGGAAGCTCTGGACACTGGGCCTGCTTTTGGCTCTACTGGAACCTCAGCCGCACCTTTTCCAGCCTGGGGTTAAGGCGCATGGGACTTTGAAACCTGGAGAATGTAACTCCATGCAAATAAAGTCTTTTACGACATCTCATTCTCCCGCGGGGGCTTCTGAAAATGCTTATTTCAGTGGTACCCCAAGAACCCCACTCCCACAAACAACGGGGAAAGATGGCCCACTAATTTCTCCAATGACACTTGCATTTTAGAAATTAAAATTCTGGTTGCACAGTGGAGGATATGTTGGATGAGGTTAAACCATAAAGGATATTCAAAAGGCATCAAAATAATTAGGGAAACCACCTTGAGGCTCCTAACACAAACCTTGGCAGGGAGAGATGACAACTGAGTGAATTAGGCGCTTAGACGTGGCAAGGGAATCTGGTGGTTGCCTCAAAGCAGGAGGAGAGATACCCTCTCTCGGCTGTTCCGTCTGCCAGAAGGTTATATATCTCTATAAAGTTCATTCTCTCTTCAACCAGGCCTCAGGCCTCATGTGTTACAGCGGGCTTTTATAGAACCTAGTAACTGGATTACTCACGTGACCAGCACCCTGCAGCCCCATGGTGACTGCTGTTTCAGACAGAATGGGACCAGCAGATGTAACTCAGGGGCTGGACTCCCAGGTCTACAGTTCTGCTCTTTGCTCCTACCCGACCAGGCACTTCTAAAAATACACCCCCCCCCCCCCAAAGCTCTCTAACCTTCTCTAAGGCTAATTGTGCATAACCATTTTTCTGCCCGATAAACAAAGAGGTATTACACTTCCATTATAACTTTTTATTTTTTTTAAATCCTCACCGAGGATATTTTTCCATTGATTTTGAGAGAGAGTGGAAGAGAGAGGGAAAGACAGACAGAAGCTCTGATGTGAGCGAAACACATGGATTGGTTGTTCCTGCAGGAGCCTCAACCAGGGCCCCGGCCAAGGAGGATCCTGCAACCGAGGTACGTGCCCTGGACCCGAATCGAGCCCTTTGGTCTGCAGGCCAACACTCCATCCACTGAGCCACACCGGCTAGAGCCATTCAGAACTTTTGACACTACGGTAGCCATCCTCAGTTTGACACGGGGGTAAGAGGTGATGTAAGAATCACCAAGTGGCCTTTTAAAATTCTACACACTCAAATCCCCTCTCCCGTTACGATGGCCATCCACACAACTACCAGGAGGATTGAGTGAGTGGAAAGAGGATTAAGAACCACCTACTGCTTTACTTAAATACAAAGATAGGGGTCTCTACTATTAAATCAGTAATCAAAAAGGAGAAATACCTTCTAGCCTATTTTATAAGAATGAGAATTTTAAAATATAACAGCGGTGCCCCCTATTAAATTCTGAGAGAAGTTACTCTGTGCTTCTGGAATGTTTTCTGTTGTTGTTTCCTATGGCGAAAACATTTTCAGGTCTCAATCTACTTCTCAGCAGGAGCTACATATAGTTTAATGAGGTAAATATTATGCTGGGCTCCCTACTGAGAAAATACCAGTGCCATTCTGAAAGGATGAATCTGAAGTTAAGAGAGGTAATGAAATTCTAGGAAAGAGCTGTAAAGCTGTCAATATTCAAATTCGTTAGAGAAAATATTGTATTTAATCTAATGATCAAAAAATGAAACTCTCTCTCTCTCTCTCTCTCTCTCTATATATATATATATATGTATATATATATATATATATATATATATATATATATATATATATATATATTTCTCTTTCTACTTTTCCATCTCCACTTTTCTCTTACAGAAAATTTTAAAGAAAATACTGTAGGCAACCTTGAAAGGGAAGTTAAGGTAAATGAGTGCATTACAAGAAAATAGAACATGTTAGCTTGGCAATTACATACAATAATCCAGATTTTCCAAAGTGTAAGGCATAAGAGAGGACTTTAATCAATAGTCCTGCTAGGAATGTTTTTGTATAGGTTTTTACATGGACATATTTTCAATTCAAGTAGAATCTGTGGAGCGCGGCTACAGCGTTTGAACAGGTTCAAGTCTCAGACTGGTGAGAGGGCACCGTCTGCTTGTGGCAAAGCCACATACAAGTCCCAGCTTGGAGGGCAAAGCCCTCCCAGCATAAAGGCTGTGGTTGTATGTAAGCTTGACCTTATAGTCTGACCTGGTAGTCCTAGGTAGCTGAGGATGTGGGCTATGGAGGTTCAGTAAGTGCTGCAGAAACAAAGCTTGGCAGAGTTCAGAGAATGGCAACAGCAGGAGAGAAGTAGATTTGAAACTCATAAGCACACTGTGACCATCCGGACCACTCCCCTTGTTTTGCTTTGTGTGATCTGACTACAAAATAAAGATCTGGCTGACGGGCTGTGTCACTGTGTCCGCATCCAGGCGCAGTGACCCACCTGGCCCCAACTGTGTTCTCTTGTCTGTTTTCTTTATTCCTTCACGGCCCCTATTCAGGTTCACCACTGGCCATGCTGGACGCAGTTCAGAACTGATGAGTCATTTTTTTTTTAAAGCTATTTTATTGATTTTTTACAGAGAGGAAGGGAGAGAGATAGAAAGTCAGAAACATCGATGAGAGAGAGACATCGATCAGCCGCCTCCTGCACGCCCCACAGTGGAGATGTGCCCGCAAGCAAGGAACATGCCCCCAACCAGAATCGAACCCGGGACCCTCCAGTCCGCAAGCCGACGCTCTATCCATTGACCCAAACCGGCCTCGGCAGAACTGATGAGTCATTTTGTACATCCTTGCGTGTTAACCTGCTGCGATGCTGAAAAACGATTTTCCAGTGAGGCTGCACCATTTTACAATCCCACCAGCAATGTATGCGGCTCTGAGTTCTCCATGTCTTCACCAAGACTTCTTTATTCTTTAAAAACAATGATCATGATAACCATCCTAGTGGGTGTGAAGTGGTATCTTGTGTGGTTTTCATTTGTATTTCCCTAATGACTAGTGATGGCAACCTAATTCTCGGGACTTTTCAGCTTCTATCATCATGTGAGCCAATACCTTGTAAAAAATCGTATTTATATATCCCGTGACCTATTGCTAAATGAAAAAACCGAGGCATAAAATCTTAAAGAGTTTATTTGAGCAAAAAATGATTGGAAACCGGCAGCACCAAAAGGAAAGTGATTCGAAATGGTCGACTGATGGGACCCAGGTGAGGCTTTCAGAGGAGAGATGGCAGCCAAACAAGGACATTATTTCATTATTTATAGCTCAAAGCCTCCTCGGCTGTTTGTGGCTGGCTGCCCCTTAGGTTTAGATTTTGTATCTTTGGGGTACCTTCAGGTTAACATTTTAGTTTGCTTACATAGGTTGCCATGGCATCAAAGCCACCTCAGCCCAATGGCCTCCTTGCTTAATTAACATGACAATATCTATCATCTATCATCCATCCATCCATCCATCCCTCTCTGCTGCTGGCTCTCTTTCTGTACAAAATTTTAATATAGGTGCTTAAGCCCTGGAAGGTTCTTACCCCACAAACAGGCAAACAAGCAAAAACAGACAGAGGACTTTAGATTCGATCTAGTGGACAAGAAAGAGAAAATGAAGACGAGTCCCGAGGCACAGGATTACATTTATTAATAGAATCCTACCACGAAGCAAAATAAGCTGAAATAAGGAGAGCACGAAAGTAAAAAAAAACTACAAAAACAAGGTCTACATTGATTCTTACCTGGGAAAATGAAAACCTAAAGGAAATTTCAAAGAAAAAAATAAAACTACTTAAGAGAGAAAAGCAGAAAGAGAGAAAACTTTAATTGCAAAGTTGCTCTTTAAAAGGAGGGTACGATCAGACTGAAATGCTGGACTTGAGAAAGGAAAGTAGGTTTTTTGGGGGAAGGTTATTCCTTAATTCCTTGGCATGTGAGAGATGTCTGATGGAGAAGATGATTAATTCCCTTTGGGACATGTGGCATCTGAGGTGATGGCAGAAATCCAGGCACAAACGACAATCTTAAAAGATGAAATGGACAGAAGTTTCCTAAAACTCATTAGGGCGCTCCATCCCACAGTAACGTTTTGGCTCACCAGAATAAATCTCTTGTCTTCTTCAAGGACATCCCTTAGCATTAGGCATCAAAGTAACTAGCTCCTGGACCAAGGTTCCACCATGCAGTCAGTTTATCAGCTCCGTCACTAAAATCTTCAACTATCTCCCACACTAAAGCTATTCATATTCATATAATCTACCAGAACTTCCTTCCTTTCCAACGTGATATAAATTTGGGCCATCGTACATCCTGAGCATTTACATTGTGATAAAGTGAAGCCAAGAGACAAAAATAGGAGAGCAAAACTATCATATATAGTTTTTAAACTATCATATTCAGTATTTAAACTATAAGATCTCTAACCTCCAAGATTTGTGTGTCTTCCTTCATGACACAGCCACCCCTTATGTAACTATCTACCTCTCTTTCCCAGGGTCTAAAAGGAAAGAAATAAGAACTTAGACTGAAAATTTCTTCCACTATGTGGTTAATTAATGTAGCATAACTTGAAACCAATAGAAGCTGCTACCCAAATATTCACATATACACTATGATCACTAAAGCAAAGATCCAAAATCTTGGAAGTCATCACCAAAGTCCTTGAAATTGTGGTCCCCTTGCTTATTATTCCAACAAGTAAAACACTGGCAAGTGGCTCAGCAGTGACAGTATCCAAAGTGCACACCGTTATATAGTGTAACTTCTACCATCCTGCTAACCTTACAATACAAAAGCCTTTCTTAGTACCACATATCATCATATATCTAATAACCACCTTCATTTAATGCTGAGGGAAAGCCTCCGTTAATCTGGAGATCCTACATTTGTGTTCAAAATGACAGAAAGACCTCTTGCCTGATAATGTGTACTAAGACTTTTTTTCCCCGATCACTGCCTTAAAAGTCTGGGTAATTACTGAAAAAGGTGTGAATGTGGCCCCGTTAGTGATTGAGCCTCAACCCAGGCACTAGGTCAGGGGTGTGGGCTTGATCCTCAGTAAGGGGCATGCAGGAGGCAGCCAATCAATGATTCTCTCTCACCACTGATGTTTCTATTCCTCTCTACCTCTCCCATCCTTTCTCTGCAATTCATAACAACATTTTTTTTAGCCCTAACCGGTTTGGCTCAGTGGAGGGAGCATCGGCCTGCGGACTGAAGGGTCCCAGGTTTGATTCCAATCAAGGGCATGTACCTTGGTTGTGGGCACATCTCCAGTAGGAGGTGTGCAGGAGGCAGCTGATCAATGTCTCTCTCTCATTGGTGTTTCTAACTTTCTATCCCTCTCCCTTCCTCTCTGTAAAAAATCAAGAAAATATATATTTAAAAAACAAAAAAAACATTTTTTAAAAAAGTTGTGTGGAATAAGTGTTTTCCTGTTCCCAGAAAGTACATTTTGGCAGATTCCAACTGTACTTTACAAAAGTGGTCACACACACACACACACACACACACACACACAAATAATAATAATAATAAAATAAAATAAAATAAAATAAAATAAGTGGTCACAATATTTCCCATCCCACATGCGCTTCTGCAATGTGACCTTGACACTACACCACCAAGAAGTAACATGGAATTCCCCTCTCAGACCTAGCTGGACTCAATGATTCACTCGCAACCAGCAGGATGTGATAAAGTGATGATAAAAGATTCTCGAGTCTGGATCAGGAGAAACCTTGCAGCTGCTTTCTGTCTCTGAAGGCTCAGTCTGCAGATGCCCACTACGACATGAAAAGCCCAAGCCACATGGAGGGTCACGTAGGTAGGTCTTCTAGTCAACCGTCCCAGCTGAGCCCAGCCTTCAAGTCATCCCAGCCAGGCACTGATGATTAAAAAAGTCATCTTGGACGTGGATTCTCCAACCCCCATTTGTCTCAGCTCCCAGCTGACCAGGTCACACCCAGCCATGCTGGTCTTCCCATCTGAGGACCCAGTTATCATGGAGCAGTGAAACCAATCCCCACCGTGTCACCATTGAATTCCTGACCACCGGATTTGTGAGAATAAAATGGTTCTTGTTTTATACAAGTTTTTTTTCTTTTTTGGGGGGGGGAGGGAGGGGTGAAAAAGGCAATAGAGAACCGGAGAAGTAATAGATAACTAGAATATGTATGTTCCCTTCATTCTGTTGACCATATTGCACATTTTTCTTTCCCTTTACTGAAACTCTCATTCCCAGTTTTTTTGTGTTGTTTTTTTGCCAATGATAAATGCCCACAGTTAATTTTCCCATTTATTCTGATAGTTCAACTTTAGAAACCATCATTTCCAACAAAACCATTTCCTAGGGTTTTGTCTCCAGCTTTAAAAGCATCTTTCTACTATCCTCTTTACTCAGTGCAATTATTTCCGTTTTATCATCCTTTCATTCCAATCTACGTTTGAATTAGGTCATGACTAAAGACATTACCGGAAGCAAGATGCTGTGCACCCAATTCTAACCGTGAAAAGTAAACACTCTGTCAGGCATGAGAATTATTCAGCACTTATCATAAACGAAGCACTATACCAATACCTATCAATACTTCACATGATTATCATTATAAATGCTTTATTATTGAGAG